>JAAGNN010000052.1:0-81016 GCA_012411365.1 Ameiurus melas
CACTCACTACTACCTTACCACACTACCATATTAATACCACTATTACCACCACCAATTACCACACCATATTACCACCACCACCACCCCACCTACCACACTCCATACCATCCACCACCATACCACAACAAACCACACCACACCACCACATCCACAACCACAAACTACCACACATACCACAACCACCAACACACATCACACACCACACACAAACACCACCTACTCACCAACACACCACACACACCACACAAACACCACCACACACCACATCAATAACACACACCACCCACCACCACCCAAGACACAACAACACCACACCACCACCACCACCTACACCCACCACACCACACATCACCATCACCACACCACCACCACCACACTACCACACCACCACACCACCACACCACCACCCCACCATCTCATCACCACCCACCACCACACCATCAAAACACCACCCACCATCAATCACATCACCACCATACCACTCACACCACCACCACACAAACCCACCACCATCACCACCATCAAAACCAAACCAACCACCATCACCACACCATATCACCACTCACCACCACACAACATCACCACCACCATAACACACACCACCACCACCATACCACCATTACCACACACACACCACACCCATCACCACCACATACACCACAACACCACCACTAATACCACACACCACATCACCACCACACCACACACACTCACACCACCACATCAACCACCACCACCACCACACCAACACCACCACCACCACATACACCACCACCACCAAAATAACACACAAAACACACCCACACCAAACCAACACCACAAACACACACCACCACACACACACACACAAAAACAACAATAACACCACCACCACAACTACCACCACCAATTCAACCACCACCACTACCACCACCACTTCAATACACCACACACACCACCATATACCACACACACTTACTACCACCACACCACACACACCATCACATACACCACACTACAACACCACCACACCCACCACACACCCACTACCACCACCACCACCACACCACCACCACCACACACTATTCACCACCACCCACACCACCCCACACACACCCTCAAACACCACCCCCCCCCCCCCCCCACATACACAACACCACCATCAATCACCACCACTACCACCCACAATACATACCCCACCACCACTACACACTACCCTACCACACACCCTCTCCACCAATTCCCACCACCCCACATCTCATCACCACACCAATCACCTCAATACCACTTCACAATAAACCACCACCACACTAACACACCACACACACACCCAACACAAACACATATACCATAACACACACACACATACACACACACACACACTAACACACTCACACACACCACACTACATCCACACACTACACCACACAATACACACACACACACACCCCACACACACACACACACACACAACCACCACACACACCCACCACCACACACACACCTCCACCACCACCACCACAACCACACCACAAACCAACACACCACCATTATCACCACCTTTTCACCACTACAACACAACACTAACACCACCTACTAAACACTACTACCCCCCCCCCCCCCCCCACACACACACACACTATACACTACCACCACTACCACCACACCAACTTCATACCACACAACTACCCCACTACAATACACCCCTTCTATATAACCACCACTACCCACTATATCATACCATCCACCACTCTACTACCACCACCACACCACCTACACCACACATATACTACCACCACCCCACCACCATCACACACACCACCAACAATAACTAACACCTACCACCACCATTAACCACCACCACCACCACCACCCACCACCACCACCACAACTACTACACCACCACCACCACCACCAACACTACCACCACCACTATTACTACTACTACTACTCTACTACACCCTCACTACTACTACACCTCTACCTCCTCCCCACTCCCTCCTATAATCCTTCACTACCACCTACCACCACCACCACCATTCACTCTTACCAATACCCACACCACACTAACACCACACTACCCACTAATACAATACACACAACACTCCACACCCAACTCATAACTTACATCACACATACATTAAAAAAAAAAAAAAAAAAAAAAAAAAAAAAAAAAAAAAAAAAAAAAAAAAAAAAAAAAAAAAAAAAAAAAAAAAAACACACACACCATACATCACTACACATCATACTACACCAAAACCACCCATACACAACCCACATATCACACAATCCACCACCCACCATCCTCTACACATCACAACATACACACACACACACCATACACACAACACAAAACAACAAATCACACACACCATCAACACACACCACTTAAATCCTACCACATTACCACCAATACTCAAAAACATACACTACCCCACCACTTACACCACAAAAAAAAAAAAAAAAACACCACCTATAACTATTACTCTACTACTACAAAAAACAACTAATAACTATACACCATACCTAAACACAACATCTACCACTCCACATAACTTACCACCACACCAACAATACCACTACCCCCACTAACTACACACCCCCCTACTATACACACACACCACCATACACCTCACCACACATATCCACTAACACCACCACTCCACACACACACCACACAACCAACCACAACCACCATACACACACCACACACCTAACTCCACACCAACTACCATACCACCACACCAATACCACCAAACACACCACACAAAACACCACCACCTACCCACACAAACAACACACATAAATACACCACACACTATACTCAACTAATTACAACAATAATTCTCACTTACTAAATTTTACAAACATACACACACTACCTCCACCACATACTCTTACACTACCCAACACACACACCACACATACCCAATACCACTAACCCCCCCACCACTCCACAACACACACCATACTACCACACACCCCCTACTCATTACCAACTCTACATACTATACACCACTCTATACTACACATACACACACCCACCACCACATACTAATCTACAATACCACACCCACCACCACCACTACCACTACACTACTCCACTCCAACCACCCCACTACTCACACCATAAAACCACACACACACAACAACACACTACCACACCAACACTTACACAATACCACCCACATTAAAACCCCCCACCACCAAACATACACCACACCACACAACCACCACACCACCACACCTACACCACACATCACAACACCTCAAACACAAATACTAACTCACACATATCAACCAAACCACAAACACCACACAAAAAAAACTCATATTACACACACTCAACCAACCTCATAACCTCTATCACACTCCCCCAATCAACTAAAACCATAACAATCCAACAACACACACCACACATACCACCAACTACCAACCACCAACAAACACCCACACTTCCACCACTACACACAACTACTCTCTACACTAACCATACCAACAAACCACTACCACTACTACACTACTTCACCACCACCACCACTAACACACTACACTATACTACCACTACCACCACCACTACCACTATAACACCACAACCACCACTATTACTACTACTACTACTTTACCCACTACTATATACCAACAATATACCACACTACAAACCACACCATTACCACACCATACTATACCTAATCACAACAATTACCACCACCAATACACTACCAACACCACCACACTACCACCACCAATTACAACACTTATACCATTACCACCACCACTACACACTACCATGACCACAACCACTCACCATCACTACCACCACCAATTTCAACCACATACACCAACACCACACATAATATTACTCACCACCACCATCACCACTACCACCACCACCACAATTCACCACCACCACCACTCACCATTACACATACCACTTAACATAACCACCACCACCAACACCATCACAATACACCACAATACCACAAACCAATCACCATTAACCACCACCACCCCACCACCACCACCACAATACTACCACCACCACAATTATCAATACCACCACTACCATAATTATCATCAATTACCAACTACTACACTAACTACCACTATTACAACCACAACCACACTATTACTACTACTACTACTTCTTTACTACTACTACTATTACTATTACTACTACTACTACTACTAACTACTATACTACTACTACTACTATTACTATACTACTACTACTATTAACCACAACCACCACTATTACTACTACTATCACTATTACCACTACTCACTACTACTACTACATACTACTACTACTACTATATAACTACAACCAACTACTATACCACTACCACCACTACCTACTACCATCACTACACTACACTACCACCACCACTATTACCATTATTACCAACTACTAACACACCATACCACCACTACTACTATACCACCACCACACACCACAACCTACCACCATTACTACCACTACCACCCTTACCACCACCACTATTATTACCACCACCACCATACCACCACCAATTACACCACTACCATTATCACCACCACCATTACCATTACCACCACCACCCCACCATACCACCATTACACACTACCACCACTAATACTATAATTACCACCACCACTACTATTACTATCACTACTACTATACTACTACTATTATACTACAACCACTACCATACCACCACTACCACTCTTAACCACTACCACTATTACCACTACTACTATTACTACACCACTACCACTATTAATATTACCACTACCACTACCAACATTATTACCATCAATTACCACTACTACTACTACCACTACCACTATTACCACCACTAAAACCAACAAACCACCATTAACACCACTACCACTTCACTACTACCACTATTACCATTAATACCACCACAACATTACCACCACTATACACCACAACCACCACTACTACCAACTACTACTACTACCTCTACCACCACTACTATTACCATTATTACTACTACTATTACCATTACTACTACTACTACTACTATTACTACCATTATTACTACTACTACTACATTACCATTACCACCACTACTACCACTATTACCACTACCATCACACCACAACCACCACCATTACCACCACTACCACTTTTACCACTACCACCATTATTACTACCACTACTACTCACCACTATTTCATACCATTACTAATTACTCACTAATACCATTACTACTACTACTATTACTACTATTATTACTACTACTACCACATTACTACTACTACTACTACTACTATACTATTACTACTACTATTACTACCACCATTATGACTACAACCACTACTATTACTACCACCACCACTTATACAACTACCACTATTACTATTACTACTACCACTACATTACTACTACTACTTACCACATTACCACTATTACTATTACCACTACTACTACTATTACCATTACACCACAAACCACTACCATACCACTCACTACTACCACTTTTACTACCACTACCATTACCACTATTACTACCACTAATACGACCACAAACCACTACCATTACCACACCACCACTTTCACCACTACTACTATTACTATTACCACCATTACCATTACTACTACTACTACAATATACTACTACCATTACACCAACAAACCACCACTACATACCTACCACTACTCTCACCACCACTACCACTATTACTATTATTACTACCACTATTACCACCACTACTACACCACAACCACCACCATTACCACTACTACCACTTCACCACCACTCACCATTACCATTACCACTACCATTACTACTACCACTACTATTACCATTAATACCACTACCACTACTATTACCACCACTACCACTATTACTACCACTACTATTACTATTACTACTACCTACCACTATTACCATTACCACTACCACTACCACTACTAATACCACCACCATCAATAAACCACCACCATACCACACTACCACTCTACACCACCACCACCATTATTACCACTACTACTATTACTATACCAATTAACTACTACTATTAATACCACTCTCTAAATTACTACACTACTATTACTACTATTACTACTACTACTACTACTACTACTAATACTATACTACTATACCAACTATTACACTACTATTAGACTACAAACCACTACCATCACTACTACTACTACACACTATTACATTACTACTACTACCACTTCACCATTACTACTATTACTATTACTACTACTACTATTACTACCAACACAACTCACAACCAATCACTATTACTACTACTACTACCACCTTACCACCACTACTATTACTACATTACTACCACTAAACACCACAACCACACCATTACTACTACTACTACTTCTTTACTACTACCACTATTACTATTACTACTACTATTACTATTACTACTACCACCACTACTACTACTACTATTACACTACAACCACTCACTATTACTACTACTACTACTTTTACTACCACTATTATTACTATTACTATTACTACTACTACTACTACTATTACTATTACTACTAACATTACTACTACTATTATGACCACAACCACCACTATTACTACCACTACCACTTTTACCACCACTACACTATTACCACTACCATTAGACAACCACCACTATTACCACTACTACCACTACTTTACTACCACTACCACTATTACCATTACCACCACCACTATTACTATTACCACCACCACCACTACCATACCACTACTACCACCACCTTACCACCACAACCAAACCAACCACCACCACCACTACCACCACTTTACCACCACCACTACTACCACATTACTACTACCATTACCACCAACAACCACCACTATTACACTACCACTTTAACCACCACTACCACTACCAACTACCACCAAACTATTACTACTACTACTACTATTACTACTACTACTACTATTACTACTACTACTACTATTACTATTACTACTACTACTATTACTATTACTACTAATATTACTACTACTATTATGACTACAACCACTACTATTACTACTACTACTACTTCTTTTACTACTATTACTATTACTACTATTACTATTACTACTACTACTACTATTACTATTACGACTACAACCACTACTATTACTACTACTTTTACTACTACTATTACTATTACTACTATTATCTACTACTATTACTACTACTACTACTACTATTATTACTATTACTACTACTACTACTACTACTATTACGACTACAACCACTACTATTACTACTACTACTATTATTATTACTACTATTACTACTACTACTACTACCTCTTCTTCTTCTACTACTACTACCATTACTACTACTATTACGACTACAACCACTACTATTAATACTACCTCTTCTTCTTCTACTAGTACTGTTACTACTATTACTACTACCACTAATGCTGCACTCTTCCCATGTGTAGGATGAGAACCTCCATGACGTGCTGCAGCTGCTTGTGGCTCTGATGTCAGAACATCCCGCATCTATGATCCCAGCCTTCGACCAGAGGAACGGCATTCGGTGAGTTAAACTGCCTTTAATCCTTTCTCGCACCGTTAAGGCTTCCTACATGAAGCATGAATTATTCACCTTCATCTCCATAGGAATGTTCACATATTTCCATATTTATTCTGTTCCTGACGAGCAGCATCGCGCTTCTCCCCTATGTGTCTAGGAAATGAAATGTGAATGGATTTGATGAAGTTATTCCCCTGGGGAGGTGTTGGCTTTCACACATATTGCTTGATATTGCTGTTAGGAAACAATTTCGTGTCATTACGCACTTTTCGTGTTTTATGGCGTTCCTTACATCTCGTCTGACGGCTTCGAACGAAGGTGGACTCTCTGCTGGTGTTCTGCGCAGAATCACAGAAACACTTGATCACCAACTAAGCAGCACTGCTTTAACCACATACATTTTCTTTAGGGTGTTCTCATGCTAATGCTTTCTGTTCAGAGTGGTCTACAAGCTGCTGGCATCTAAGAGTGAGAGCATTCGCGTGCAGGCGCTGAAGGTGTTGGGCTACTTCCTCAAGCACCTCGGTCACAAGTGAGTAAACCTCGGTTATAGGGATGAAACGTTCATGTTACTCATGTCACGCAATGATGGGAAGTAATAGTTTAGCAAATTATTCAGATTAGAATTGTGGAAAGAACGTTTTGATTCTCATAAATACCAATCCCGATTTTTTTTTTTTTTTCATTTTATTACATTTTTATTTATTTTTAACATTTTCTTACATTTCCAAATTGAAAGCTAGTGTATCACATAGGGCAGCGGTCCCCAACCTTTTTCACGCCACGGACCGGTTTAATATCAGACGATATTTTCACGGACCGGCCTTTAAGGTGTGGCGGATAAATACAACAAAATAAAACGATAGGACCGGCATAAAAACTGGGGTATTATTAAAATCTAATAATAAACGTGAATCCAGTGTGAAATCGCAACTTTATTAGCAGCGTCATGGTAACACCCTCTCTCCCCCCTAACGCTCTCTGGTCTCTATGGTAAGGTTTCAACATATCACGTGACCGAGACAAGCGTCTTGACATGCGTTAAGTGTGAGAAATAATGTAAGTTATTTATTCTTTCTGTGCGGCCCGGTACCAGATGACCCACGGACCGGTACCGGTCCACGGACCAGGGGTTGGAGACCGCTGCCATAGGGTACTGTATTGGACTTTTGTCCCATCCAAGGTGTATTCCTTCTTCAATCCCAGGCTCCGGATCCACTTGCACCCTAACAAGGATAAACTGCTTGTTAGAGATGAATGAATGAATAAATGACAACAACGAGCAAATAAAACAAAGCGCTTATCGGAGATGAATGAATGAACGAATGACAAAACAACGAACAAATAAAAAAGACGACTATCCAACCAACGAAAAAAGCTGAAATAAATAAATAAATAAATAATGCGGCTTAACTTTCTTGTTGAATCATTCTCGTATAAATAAACAAAAAGCTTAGAGTGCATTCCTATTTTGCGTGAGTTTACATGTTCTCCCCGTGCTGCGGGGGTTTCCTCCTGGTACTCCGGTTTCCTCCCCCAGTCCAAACACATGCATGGTAGTCTGATGGGCGTGTCTAAAGTGTCCGTAGTGTATGAATGTGTGTGTGAGTGTGTATGTGATTGTGTCCTGCGATGGATTGGCACCCTGTCCAGGGTGTAACCCCGCCTCGTACCCGATGCTCCCTGGGATAGACTCCAGGTTCCCCGTGACCCTGAAGAAGGAATAAGCGGTATAGAAGATGGATGGATGGATGGATGAACAAGTGGACTTTATTTTTCTCTTTTGAAGAATCCGATGTGCTGTGTACATTTCAATAGAAAATAATAAAACACGATAATCCCTAATTTACACATTAATCTACTTCTGATATAATTCACACAGTTATTCTTGGCGAAATTAAACACAAGACTACATCCCGGCTCTTCTCAGATGATTAAAATGCTTGGAACGGTATCCAGCATCTTGCAGCCACAAGCGTGCGGTGTTTATTCCGCGGTTTGGGAACAATTTGTAACTTACTGCACGCTCATTAACATCCCTGAATGTTTCATTTCAGCTGTGTGTACTGAAGTAAGATATACCTGCGCTCTACTACCTGTGAATGAAATCCCCTCCCGCGTCCTGAAATCCATCTCTAGTTATGCGTTACAACTGGTAATATATTGGTACTATGGTGCAAGGCGGGACCGAAGTGGGCTGACGGTGTGTATCAATCATCTCCATTTGCATAGCTATCAATAAGTAAGTACCGCTGTTGTGTGCGAAGACTCTGGAGAGTATTCAGTGCTGAGGTGGCAAGCTGAGCAGCGCCAGCCATTAGTCTGAGCTGTCCCACTGCGCCTGTAGGCACTGCTGTGTTCTGATGTACTATTCCGCCAGCACGCCTGAATGATGGGATTTTTGGGATGCTTTTGTCAAAGCGAACGCTGCTCCTTTTCTCCGCACAAGTCTCTAAGCAGTGTGTGGCGATGGGAGTTGATTTGTTAGTTTGTGTTGGCTGCGGGGAGAAAAGAAAAAAAAAAAAGTGATGTTACCTGACACTGCATTCGATTGCTGTCTCAGCCTGTTCCTGTTGGTTTGAGACACCGAGAGAGACCGAGTGTGTGTGTGTGTGTGTGTGTGTGTGTGAATGTTTCCACAGGAGAAAAGTAGAAATCATGCACACGCACAGTCTTTTTACACTTCTGGGAGAGAGACTCATGCTGCACACCAGCACGGTGTCAGTAACGACCTATAACACACTGTATGAGGTAATGCGTCTTGGCATCTTCTTCACTGTTATTCACAAGCATACCTTTCCCCATAGACTTACCATCATCTGTCACTTTTTATTCAGACTTGTTTTACTTCTTCTTCTTCTTCTTCTTCTTCTTCTTCTTCTTTTAGATCCTGACCGAGCAGGTGTGCACACAGGTTGTACACAAACCGCACCCCGAACCCGACTCTAGTGTGAAGATCCAGAACCCGAGTAAGTGTTCTTCCAATTTGAACGATTTCCTTTCTCCCGATTCGGTCCAGATAAAAGTTCCGTAATAAAAATTTTTTAGGTCTCAGAAAATATAATGTAACGCAGGAAATCAGTTACTTGAGTACGTACTGTGTATTAAAAGTTTGGGTAACACTTTACTTATGAACAGTGTTCATAGGGCTACATTACGGTTCTATAATCTGTCCATGACAACAGACATAAACCTACATAGACATTTATAAAAGCTTATTCCAATTCTATTAGGCATCACTGGTCACTCTCATAAATGAATGTTGTGGCTGTGGATCAGGTGGTAGAGCGGGGTGTCCGCTAATCGTAGGGTTGGCGGTTCGATTCCGGGCCCACGTGACTCCACATGCCGAAGTGTCCGTGGGCAAGACTGAACCCCAAGTTCCTCCCGATGGCGAGTTAGCGCCTTGCATGACCACTCTGCTACCATTGGTGTGCGAGTGTGTGTGTGTGAATGCGTGAATGAGAACCAGTGTAAAGCACTTTAGATAAAAGCGCTATATAAGTGCGCCATTTACCATTAATGTGGATTTTTTTCTTATTATGGCACTTTACAGATGAATATATATATTATATATATATATATATATATATATATATATATATATATATATATATATAATGATATATAAAATAGCTGTTATAGCTTATTAGAAATAAATAATCGGCATGCTGCCTGACCTAAAACATCATCGGATTTTCACACAAGTCCTAAAAGTAGCCAGCATCTGTCTGAACTGAATCTCAAGAGAAAGTGGGTCATGCTGCAAGACAACGACCCTAAGCAAGGGCCGATTCAAAGTCCTGACCTTAATCCAGTAGAACTGTTGTGGAAGAACCTGAAGCAAGCAGTTCATGTGATGAAACCCACCAACATCCCAGAGTTGAAGCAGTTCTGTACTGAGGAACGGGTTAAAACTCCTCCAAGCCGATCTGCAGGACCGATCAACAGATACCCCAAACGTTTATCTGCAGTTATTACTGCACAAGAGGACCACACCAGATACTGAAAGCAAAGGTGCACATACTTTCACCCCTCACAGATATGTCACATTGGATCATTTTCCTGAATAAAATAAATGACAGAGTGTAACATTTTTTGTCTCATTTGTTTAATTGGGGTCTCTTTATCTACTTTTAGGATGTTGGGTGAAAATCCGATGAGGTTTTAGGTCAGATTTATGCAGAAATGTAGAACATTCTAAAGGGTTCAGAAACTTTTAAGCACCATGCATGTTCTAAGCAGTTATAAATAGTCATTCTCTCAGTAGCCTGTGCTACAGTCAGAGCTGCTGTTAATCAACAATTTTCTAATCTAATTTGATAATTCAATATTGGTTCATAAAGACGTTATGTCACATAACATATCTGATGTAAGTCTGAATGGAAAGGACATGACACAACGATATGTCATTCATATATATATATATATATATATATATATATATATATATATATATATATATATATATACACAAAAAAAATAACAAAAAAATTTTAATATTTTTTTTTTTTTATTTTTTTTTTGCTCTAATGTAAAGTAGTGAGTGTACAGCTTGTGTAACGGTGTACATTTGGTGACTCCTCAAACTAACTCAACACACAGACATTAATGTCTAAACCGCTGGCAACAAAAGTGAGTACACCCCTGAGTGAAAATGTCCAAATCGGGCCCAAAGTGTCAATATTTTGTGTGGGGACCATTATTTTCCAGCACTGCCTTAACCCTCTTGGGTATGGAGTTCACCAGAGCTTCACAGGTTGCCACTGGAGTCCTCTTCCACTCCTCCATGACGACATCACGGAGCTGGTGGATGTTCGAGACCTTGTGCTTCTCCACCTTCCGTTTGAGGATGTCCCACAGATGCTCAATAGAGTTTAGGTCCGACCACACAAAATATTGACACTTTGGGCCCAATTTGGACATTTTCACTCAGGGGTGTACTTTTGTTGCCAGCGGTTTAGACATTAATGTCTGTGTGTTGAGTTATTTTGAGGAGACAGCAAATGTACACTGTTACACAAGCTGTACACTCACTACTTTACATTGTAGCAACGTGTCATTTCTTCAGTGTCGTCACGTGAAAAGATATCATCAAATATTTACAAAAATGGGAGGGGTGTACTCACTTTTGTGAGATACTGTGTGTATATATATATAATGTGTAGCTTTATAAACACCGTTATAAAGTGTTACCAAAGGTTGAATGGAAAAAAAAACCCAGAAGATAGAATTTCAATGAAACCTCTTGCATGGTTTGTTGGTCAAACTGATTTTAGAAATGTCTGTACATAGTACACATGATTATCCTCCTGTATCTCTGTCCAAGATTCGAAGCCTTCTTCAATACTCGAGCAGAAGTCAAATCCTCAATTTTATCGAATTATAAAGTATCTGACCCTGAAATATTCTAGAATTATCCCTCTATGCTATGCTTGTTAAGTTAACCTCCTGTACTCATTTGCAGTCACTTGTTCAATGGCTCTGATTCAAACAGAACATTGATGCATGAAGATACCATTTTAATAAAAGCTAAATCAACCTTGTGATTGGTGAGTCTAAAGCTTCCATAAACTAAAATGAAGCTTTACCAAGGAGCATGAAATTTATACAAGACCGGGAGACGCTCTGGTGTAATAGAGATATCAGAATGTCATGTATTATTTATTTATACACGTGTATTGTGAGCCCGTCATGAACATGGAAAGTAAAGATGTGTTTAGGTTCCCTTGAGTCTTCACTCCAGCGTTAACAGTTGGTGTGTCTCAGTGATCCTGAAGGTGGTGGCCACGCTGCTGAAGAACTCGACACCCAGTGCTGAGCTGATGGAGGTGCGCCGGCTCTTCCTCTCTGACATGATCAAACTGTTCAGCAACAGCCGAGAGAACAGACGGTGAGGTTCAGCCTCTTCCTCCCCTGCCACCAACAGCAACAATTAGCCACCTGATGAATGGAAAAACGAAATGGAGAGAGTTCTCCCTTGATGTTCTATATTTAATCTCTTCCCCCGACCCCATCCCCATTGATGTTAAATCATCCTTGAATTTGCAACATGTTTTCTTTTAAGCAGACTGTTTGTTACACACACTCTCATAGAGACACACACACACACACACATATATTCATGGGTATGTCAAAGGCAATGATTATCCTTGTGACAGCTGTGTCTAGTCTAGTGTCCTTTTCACTGTCGAGTGTCAAGTAGTCCCTCAGTCATGCAGTGACGGCAGTAAAGGCTATTATCATGACACTTCATCAGCTCTGTTGTTAAAATTAGAGACCGCGATTCTGAAATGACGCTCCGACTCTTTCCGCTCTGATGGTTCCCTTCCAACACCTCTGTGCTTCCCAAGAGCGTCCTCACAAACCGTCTGACAGATACATGAAGAATCGTTTAACGCTACCGGCTTTTGATGTGGATGACTGAGATGTTATCGACTTGGAATGGCCTAGCATTTCCAACCGAAACCTTTTATTTATTTATTTATTTATTTATTACCAGCAGACTGAATATATTTTATTTAGTCTTTGTATGATCTTTCTAAATTCATGGATCAAAAACACAACACAGACCCGCTTATTTTTCTGATTAATGATGGGCTATGGATGCCAAATCTTCCTTTCCAATTACATACGTGCTATATCCCACTAACAGATTCCTGGGATTGTCTCTCATGGAAAACCCATGAAAATGTATGCAAAAGTCAGGGTTTCTCTTTTTACAAGAAGAACTCTTAGAAAGCGATGACCACGAACCATCCGATGAACTACTGAAGCTGATTGAATGTGTCTCATGCCATTGCGGTAGGTGTCTGCTCCAGTGCTCGGTGTGGCAGGACTGGATGTTCTCGCTGGGCTACATTAACCCAAAGAACTCTGAGGAGCAGAAGATTACAGAGATGGTCTACAACATCTTCCGCATCCTGCTGTACCATGCCATCAAGCATGAATGGGGTGGATGGCGTGTGTGGGTGGACACTCTTTCCATAGCCCACTCCAAAGTAAGTCATTATTATTATTATGGTTAATAATCTACTTCGCACCCCCTACTGGATGTAAAAGGTTATTGGAAAACCAGAACGAGTTGGCTACGGTTATTGAGGCAGAAATCCATTTCATCAAGCTCCATGTGAAGATGCAGATGCAACACAAGGTTTTCAAGTACAACCTCTTTAGAAAGTTTAAATCACCCAAAGAACCCGTAAGGAACCATAAAAGTCTACGTGTCTAACCAGGATTGTATTGCTTCAGAGTTTTACATTATAAGCTAGTGGTCAGTAACACTCTTGAGCCTTTAAAGTTTCTACGTAGAGAAGTTATTTTTGTTCTACCTGTGAAAGGGGTGATGGGTCCCTCTTCAAAAGTATCATCATGAAGTATGATAATTGTTACCTGTTTATTGTCTAGTTATTGTGATGTGATTAGATTTTTTTTAGAAAAAGGTTTCAAGTTGTAAAAAAAAAAATTGCTAACCATCCAAAGAACTCTTGAGGAACCCATCTGAATCCTTATATAGTTGTAAGTTGCTTTAAAGTGTATGAATAAATGCAAATGTACATTTTCCAGTAGGGCTTATGTCTAATTATGTATAATTTATACCTAAATCATTAATTGATCATCATTAATAAATCATTATTAATTGCTTTCCCAACTATCAGGTGACATATGAAGCCCATAAGGAGTACTTAGCCAAGATGTATGAGGAATATCAGCGCCAAGAGGAGGAGAATATTAAAAAGGGGAAGAAAGGTCTAGTCAGTACTATCTCTGGCCTCTCTGCCCAAGCCTCTTCCATCAAGGGTACCCTGGAGCTTGATGATCATTCTCAAACACAGACTCCCGAGAGCGAGGTGGATGACACTGAGACCACTGACCCCACACGCAACCTTCTTTCTGAAGCCAAAGCAACCAACATGGAGAACACAGTGTCGGGTGTGCAGGTTGAAGTTCATGACTTGCTTGTGGACATCAAGGCTGAGAAGGTGGAGGCCACAGAGGTGAAGCTGGATGACATGGAGACGCTAGGAGTCGCAGATAGTGGGAGCCTGGTAGAGGTCGATTCCCTGCTGGACAACGTCTACTCCGCTGCCGTGGAGAAGCTGAACAATAATGTGAACAATGTCTTGGCTTCCAAATCTAATTTGGATGACAAGAATTCAGGACCTCTGATCACTCTAGCAGAGGACAAAGATGCTGTGCCCAGTGGCAGCACTTTTCTGTTTGCAGCAGTGGGAACTGGTACATCTGAGAACCTGCTCCCCAAAATCGCACCGTCTGAACCCTTGCCTCTTGCAAGTGGGCACCACCAGGTCCGCACCAGCACCAGTGACTTGGGTTTGTTGGCTCACATGACCAGTGGATCAGAAGTAAACTCCAGCTCAGCAGCTCTTGAGGACTGCTTCAAACTCCAGGCTGATCTGAGTACTTTCAGTCCCTCATGTCAGGGAGAAAACTCTGCCAAGAACCATGAGCAGGCTGTGGCAATAGCTCCAGAGCTAGAAGCGTCTGGAAGTAAGAGCGGTATAGATGCCACCAATGCCACCTCAGATACAGAGAGGTCTGACGACAGCAAGGAGAAGGAGATCAAGAAGATCCAGACCACTGCCACCACACAGGTGATTTCGTTTTCGTCATCATGTTTGTTGAAGCTGTATATTTCAAGGTATGTGCTTGAAATGTTACGAACATGTGCTGCTCTCTCAGTTGCTTAACCAGCGGAAAAAGATCAACCAGCACTCTCAGAGAAACAGCTTTAACAGAGTGGGTGTGGGGGTTATCAAGCCATTTTTAGCTTAATTTATTTGCTTTTGACCTACTTTTACCAGGCTCTGCCAGGCACTTGCAGTTCTTTATTTCCATCAGGGCTCTTAAACGTTCTAATGTTATGTTTGCAAGGTTCTAAATGTGGTTTAATTTGTACACACATTAGGACTGTGACGGTGAGGGAATTTTCAGAGAGGTTATTCGACTTGTGACAAAATTCCGTTATCACTGTGGGGGTGGGGGGGGATGGGGGAGTCCGTTCTTTTCCCCCTTGCTTTTAAATCGCTTATGAATGGCCCTTGGGACATTGCGCATTTTACTTTCGCTTTCAAATTAGCGGTGGGTCCGTTATTATTCTTCGTGAAAATCACAACAGCCTCAAACCAGTCGAATGACACACTCGATATATAAAACCAAATCTCCCGCCGTCGTCTTGTCAGTCAGCTCGCCTCGCTCTCGATACGTCATGAATGAAATCCGATCTGACTCATTCGGCTCATGCACCGGTCACACCGACGATCGCAGCAAGCCTAATGCACATCCTTTGTCAGACTGCGACACGTTAGTCAGAGACGATGGCTGTTTCTAGTGGAATGTACAGAGAACAAGCACAGACGAAAGACAAAATAGTAGACAAAAAGAGCAATCGGAAACGGCGCGAAAAGTTGAAAACCCGATAGAATCGATATGGAAACCTATAGCGTACAAGAAAAGAGCAGCTACACAGAAGCAAACGGAGTAGAAATCAAAGCAGGAAAAAATCGAATTGACCGACAAATGATAAACCGTAGGCAGAAGGTACAAACTGCACCTAGCGAAGAAACGGTCTGATAGGATGGGATATACACGGAAGCTAATAGTTCTATTGAGTGTGGTTGGTAAGCGGGAACTGAATTGAAACGAGGTGATTGGCAGTGCTGAAGGAAGTGGGTGTGGCTGGAAACTGGGGATTCTGGGAAAGGAGTTGGAGTTTATAGGAAGTAGAAAGCTTCCATTTAGAAGTATGAATTGCTCACCTGTCTGCTAGCATCGTCACGTTATTTCTGTCTAGCTAGTGAAAATTGGCTAGTAAATGTTCCTACAGGTTGGGGTTAAACGTGAGAACTGGAGATGACTTCATTCGTTGGATAAGTATTGTGCAAAAAAAAAGTTCTCGTTATTGTGCAGTCAGTTACTTTACAGTGAGCATGTTATGATATCATGATAGCGATAATATATCATCATATTGCCCAGCCCTACAAGGCATTACTAGCACACATAATAAATCTAGTATACTGTAATTATACAGGTCCAGCATGTCCAACTGATTATCTTTAGTACAGTTGGGTATCTGAGATGGTCAGTCCGGAGGTCTTCTCTGATTTCACATGTATGGAATCACACATAAAGTGCAAGTCACTGTGGAAATGCATCGTTTTTATTCCGTATTGCATTGTTTTTGGTTATAATGTCTTGATATGACGTTTTGGTGTATTCTGATCGAGGCTTCCAGTGGTTGCCTTTAAAGAAATGGACGTGTCGTAGTTTGTTGTTAGTGTTTGATTGTTGCCATTCCATCTGAGTGGTTTGGAGAGGTCTGGGTGCAGTAGATTAAATTAGCTCAGCAGGCAGTGTGTGTGTTTCTCGACACTGCAACACAACGGGCCTCCATGTAGTGTAACTCCAAGTGAGATGTACAGAAACTTCACTATCCTTTGTGTGGCTTTTTGACCCCCATATTCTTCTGATTGGTTTCTCGGTTGTATACAGTATATTAATCCATTGCTAACATAACATTTATTTATGGTTGATATTCATGAAGCTACTTGGCCCCCGTATGAACGCTTCATGGTAGCTGATATGAAATTGCATTTAGTCTTATTCCAACAGGCATCGCTTATGTGGAGTCCTGCTTTGTTCAGGTGTTGTTTTTTTTTTTTTTTTTGTTGTTTTTCTTTTTGGATATCATCATCTATACCAGTGCTGTGTACATGAATTTCTAGCTTTAGAAAGGGGCAATTAATTATTTTTCAATATGCACCCAAGCAGGGCTTCATTGAGTACCATATTGTTTTATCTTGTGTCTTTTTTTTAATAGTTCGACGTGGTAAGGACCACATCCGCTGGAGCGTGATCTGAGAGAACGATATTCCCAATCGAAGCAGACTGAACCGGACTCAGCAGTTGTTTTGAAATTAGAATATAATGAATCCTCGACTATGACCCATGAGGATGGGGAGAAGAATGTAAAATCTTTCTCTACACCATATATCTATTAGGCTACATTCATCCACGCTAGTATAAATGGATGTGTACATTGCGGATGTAGTCTGTTTGTGGCTTGACTTATCGGTCCGTGCTTTGCTAACTTGGTTGAAATCAACACCACGTATTATATTGTAGCTAGCTAGCATCCAGGGCTATCCATCTGCCTTCCTGGTCATTATATGCTTTGTGGACTTTGAAGTCTAAATTCTTCCTAATCAACATAGCAACACCTCTACTCCTAGTATTGAATGTACCTTGAGTATACCTGATCAATACACCGCCTTTTGAATTTCTCAGATCCCTCAACACTCAGGTGAGTTTCTGGCAGCGTTGCTACGTCTGATTTTGTTTTTGCTCGAGATAAGAGAGGATTTTCTTGCGCTTAATCACACGGTTACATCCCGATATGTTCCACGAAATCATTTTTGTGAATCCCAGAATATATCCATTGGTTGTAGATTATTAATCATATGAGGAGTGGTTGATATAAATCTTCAACGGTGTGTTGTCTCCATCGACACAGTTATGCTTGTTGTGTACAGTTGTCAAGTCTAAGCCAAAATCCATCAGTATGCACCCACTGAGTAAGGCAAGATGACGCAAACGATATATATCAAAGCAAAAAGAATAAAAAGAAACGAAAAATAAAAATCCCACCCCCCCAAAACCCACTATGCGGTACCACTATGCTTCCGGTATGTTGACTCTCTCATTACGTTGACTCTCTGGATTCATCTCTTTTCCTGTGGAAATCTCCCGATCATGAACTAAAATCATTAACGAATACTAAAAATGTACATTTCAGAGGGTTTGAACTCTTGGTACTACAACCCATTAGCCATCTGGTTAAGAGAGAGAGAGAGAGAGAGAGAGAGAAACAAAAAACTGACAAAAAAACCAACTCTCTCTCTCTCTCTAAAAACTTTTTAACAAAGTAGAACCTCTGTGAAATATTTTTCATGGAACTTCCTCCAATCTAAATAATAATAATAAAAAAAAAAACTTCCAGAGACCATGGCTTATGGGCGTCAAGAGAAACGAAACTTTATTGAAAACAAATAAAATGAGACAGTCTGTAGAAACTCGGAATTCATGCAAAAATACATGGGCTTTTATACTCCGCTGAGACAGTAAACTTATCCCTAGGCGTAGTATTAACCTTTATTTCTAAAAACAAACCATCGCCTTGACGAATTATTCACGTCTATGTGATGTCTTCATTTGCGGCTCATTCGCCGCCAGTCGAATTTTCTGAGAGGTTTCATTAGGACAACGTTTTCACTCTGTCCTCAGATTCACCTCTTAAACCTTAATGATTCTCTGGCTGTCGTCCCAGCCCGATACTCTCTCTCTTTTTTTTCTGGAAACCTTGGTCTGGTCTGGTCTGCACTGGTCTGCACGCTTCAAACGGGTCTTGATTGGAAACGGAGTTTCGGTGAATGTCTAATTGCTAGTTTATTGCTATAGGGTGAAGCTGTTGTGCAGGGAAGCTGCGAGATTGTTCTAACAAGATGTCTAATTGCTGATATATTGTTGTGCAGACAAAATACAGGGTTCTTCGAACTCGGTACGAAGGAAATGCAGAAGGATGAAGAAAACACCTGCTGTGCAGTAAAACTCGCTGCGTTAGCCTTTTTCAACTGCGACACTGCACTTTTCTGTTTAGGATTACTCACTGTGCATAGATTAGTTTGCAACCTCTTCCCTAGTTGTTTGATCGGTTTTAATGCATCTTTTAAAGGGAAAGTCACTGCAAAAGGAGTATATGTACAAGTTTAAAATCGGGAGACCGTCCGCTCTGCTGCTTTCTCCTACATCACCAGACCGGAAGCCCTTGCTTTTTTCAGTTGTGATGTCAAGTTGAATTAACACTCAAGTTAAATGAAAAATGTACGTAAGATTGCACTGCATATTTGTATTTATTTATATATCTTAACTTAAAACATGAGAACTGATTTTGTATCTCGGTAGAGTTCTGGTATGTTCGAGATACATAATGGTGGTGATGTTAAAGAAATGAGCAAGTTAAGTAACAATACCGCTCCATGTATATTGTCTCCTATTTCTTATATGAAGAAATAAGATTTATATACAGTGGTGTGAAAAAGTGTTTGCCCCCTTCCTCATTTCCTGTTCCTTTGCATGTTTGTCACACTTAAGTGTTTCGGAACATCAAACCAATTTAAACAATAGTCAAGGACAACACAAGTAAACACAAAATGCAATTTGTAAATGAAGGTGTTTATTATTAAAGGTGAAAAAAATCCAAACCATCATGGCCCTGTGTGAAAAAGGATTGATTCCCCCCTTGTTAAAACATTCTATAACTGTGGTTGTCCACACCTGAGTTCAATTTCTAGCTAGCCACACCCAGGCCTGATTATTGCCACACCTGTTCACAATCAAGGCATCACTTAAATAGGAGCTGCTTGACACAGTAAGGTCCACCAGAAGATCCTTAAAAGCTACACATCATGCCGAGACCCAAAGAAATTCAGGAACAATTGAGAAAGAAAGTAATTGAGATCTATCAGTCTGGAAAGGGTTATAAAGCCATTTCCAAAGCTTTGGGAATCCAGCGAACCACAGTGAGAGCCATTATCCACAAATGGCGAAGACATGGAACAGTGGTGAACCTTCCCAGGAGTGACCGGCCGCCCAAAATTACCCCAAAAGCGCGAGCGACGACTCATCCAAGAGGTCACAAAGACCCCACAACAACGTCCAAAAACTGCAGGCCTCACTTGCCTCAGTTAAGGTCAGCGTTCATGCCTCCACCATCAGGAAAAGACTGGGCAAAATGGCCTGCATGGCAGAGTTCCAAGGAGAAAACCACTGCTGAGCAAAAAGAACATCAAAGCTCATCTCCAATTTCTCCACAACACATCTTGATGATCCCCAAGACTTTTGGGACAACATTCTGTGGACCGATGAGACAAAAGTGGAACTCTTTGGAAGGTGTGTGTCCAAGTATATCTGGCGAAGAAGGAACACTGCATTTCATAAAAAGAACATTATACCAACAGTAAAATATGGTGGTGGTAGTGTGATGGTCTGGGGCTGTTTTGCTGCTTCAGGACCTGGAAGACTTGCCGTGATAAAAGGAACTATGAATTCTGCTGTCTACCAAGAGATCCTGAAGGAGAATGTCCGACCATCTGTTCGTGTACTCAAGCTGAAACGAACTTGGGTTCTGCAGCAGGACAATGATCCTAAACACACCAGCAAGTCCACCACCGAATGGCTGAAGAAAAACAAAATGAAGACTTTGGAGTGGCCTCGCCAAAGTCCTGACCTGAATCCTATTGAGATGTTGTGGTATGACCTTAAAAAGGCCGTTCATGCTCGAAACCCTCTATTGTAACTGAATTAGGACAATTCTGCAAAGATGAGTGGGCCAAAATTCCTCCAGGACGCTGTAAAAGCCTCATTGCACGTTATCGCAAACGCTTGGTTGCAGTTGTTGCTGCTAAGGGTGGCCCAACCAGTTATTAGGTTTAGGGGGGCAATCACTTTTTCACAGGGCCATGATGGTTTGGATTTTTTCACCTTTAATAATAAACACCTTCATTTACAAATTGCATTTTGTGTTTACTTGTGTTGTCCTTGACTATTGTTTAAATTGGTTTGATGTTCGAAACACTTAAGTGTGACAAACATGCAAAGGAACAGGAAATGAGGAAGGGGGAAACACTTTTTCACACCACTGTAAATACCTTATTGTTTGTTTTTATTGTTGTTGTTGTTTTTGATAAAAAAGCATTTTCTCAGATCTTAAATTTCATCACATCACGTCAGCGTTATGTCACCAGACGTACACTGAGATACAAAATCAGTTTCCACCAACTTTGAATGTAATCCAGCCCAGAAAGTGACACACAACACAGCCTTGTGTAGACAAAAACATGACACGTGATCGACGCCGTTTTAGTGACATTTGAATCTCGCTGCAATAAGCGTTCATTTCTGTTTACGTTGGTTTACGTCAGTTGTCGTGAAAATCGTATAGAGCTGTTGTGCAGCTTTATAGTCATTGAATTTCTGAAAGTCTTGTGTCAAAACCTTATCTTACATGAAAGAGAAAAGAGAGAACAAGGCTCAATAATCATTATGGGTCGACAGATCGAGATTTTTACTGTATGATCTTTAATTGACAGCATTATATTGTATGTAATTGCTCATTCGATTTAAATTAATTAATTTACCTGTCACATGTGCTTCATGATTAAGTGAAGTTGTATTGAGTTGATGCTTCATTATAGCATTAAATGCAAATGTCCACCAAAACATCACTGACTAAGCATTAAATTCAATGGTCCTAATATATATATATATATATATATATATATATATATATATATATATATATATATATATATATATATATATATATATATAAACTTATTTATAATAAACTTATTGTGAGTTACTAATTCATAGTAATTAATTGGCAGCAATTGACAAGTACCTTACTGTTGTCGCATGATCACCTGCACCTGTATCACGGTTTGGTTTAACGAGCACCCATATATAGCGCCCACTGTTTGCACTACTTCTTTGTCTCACATAATTATCTTTCCATGCCTTTGTCCACGCGTCGATGTTTAGTGTTGCCACAGTATTTTGCCTCGTGTTATTGTTCGTTGTTATTTGGTCTGTTTGTTTATTAAATGTTTGAAATCTGCGATTGCTTCCATAACCATCTTTGAAACGTGACTACTGTTTAAAAAAAAATAAAAATCACAGTAATTACTTGGCAACAACTGTCAAGTAACTAACTGTGGATGAAAATGACTGTAATTTACAGTGTTTTTATTTACTTTAGCAACCATGTAGCTGTAAAATGAAACGGTAATGTAACAGTAACAAATCATTTGCATGTTGCACATGGAAAAGTAAGAAGAAATAAATGTATAAATAAATAAATAAATAAATAAATATGGAAATAAATACATGCAGGAACACAGTGAGGGGAAAAAGTATCTGATCCCCTGCTGATTTTGTACGTTTGGCTAGTAACAAAGAAATGATCAGTGTATCATTTTAATGCTAGGTTTATTTGAACAGTGAGAGACAGAATAACAACAACAAAAATCGAGAAAAACACATGTCAAAAATGTTATGAATTGATTTGCATAGTAGAAAAACACCCCCAAAGCACCTCCATTTTTGACGGTGGGGATGGTGTTCTTGGGGTCATAGGCAGCATTCCTCCTCCTCCAAACGTACAAAATCAGCAGGGGATCAAATACTTTTTTTTTCCCTCACTGTAAATAAATATAAAAATTCATGAATGCATAAATAAATAAATAAATATAAAAAATACATGGAGAAAATAAATAAAAGAATAAATAAATAAAAGATAAAAAGAATAAAAAATAATACAAAAATGAATATAGAAAATAATAAATGAAGGAAAAAAGTAATACAAAAATAAATTTAGGATTAAGTAGAATTTAAAATCTATATGTTTAAGTATATATTTATTTATTTTTGATTTCTGCAAGTCTTAATGCTAAAATTAAATGTTGATGCAGTGAAGAACTTTGGTAGCTAAATAAATTACACTAGCTGCTAGTATTCTTCTACTTTTTCCCCCCCCTGAATTTCTGGAAGATAAAATGCCTTGTGGCACATTTCTGCCTCCCATACGTAGGGATTAGATAACAGTCTTTCTCCAAAGGCGGAATGGTGAATTCAAGGACCTTTTACTGTCTTTGTACCCAGGCTTGATAATGCAGCAATAAAGCCTCTCATTGCTCGGTATAGCAGTTGCATTAATCATAAAATAATGTAAAGTAAAGCAGGAAAAAATTCAAGTTAACTTGATTTATTCCAAATAGAAATAAATAGTTTTAAATACAAAAAAACCCAAAACAAAGTCCTCTGGTAAATTTGCACTATAGATTTGTATAGATAATTGTTAGATGTATTGTAAAGGGAATGAAGTCTCTGTTTTGAAGCTTTGAGGGCTGTAAATTGATCTATCAAAATAAATTTTTGTAAATTGGGACATTTGTGAAAAGTCGTGATTGGGACATGATGGATCATGTCATATGTATGAGTATTTATATATATATATATATATGTCATACATATATGTCATATGCATGTGTATATATGTATATATATATGTGTGTGTGTATACAGTATCTCACAAAAGTGAGTACACGCCTGACATTTTTGTAAATATTTGATATCGTCCCAGAAGGAATCCTCTTCTAAAGGTGATGTACAAAAAAGCCTACAAACAGTTTGCTGGAGTCAAGCAGACTAAGAACATGGATTATGAGACCATTATATGGTTCAGATGGTGTCAAGCGTGTCGTGCGGCCACCAGGTGAGGAGTACAAAGACAAGTGTGTCCTGCCTACAGTCAAGCATGGTGGTGGAAGTGTCATGGTCTGGGGCTGCATGAATGTGCTGCGGGCACTGGGGAACTACAGTTCACTGAAGGGAAAAAGGGAACCATGAGGGAACCATTGAGGGAAGAATATATATATATATATGTATGTATGTATGTATATGTGTGTGTGTGTGTGTGTGTGTGTGTGTGTGTGTGTGTGTATGTGTATACACATATAAAAAAATAAGCCAAATTGGTGTTGGTTGCTCTGATTTTTCTACACTACGGTGTTGGTTGCGCAACATTCTATGTGCGGCTTTCTGTGCTGCGCGTGTCGGTTGCTGTGATTTTCTACCTTCCTGGTGTCGCTACTGCGCTTTTCTATGCTGCTGTGCGTGTCGAGTGCTGCGCCTTTATACACTGCGGAGTCGGTGTCCTGTCAGTTTCGATCGCATATACCGTATTCTGTTGTGAACTTGTGGACAGTCATTTCCTGTGCACGGACACAGTAAATCGCTGTAGCTTTCACGCGCATTTACAAAGGTATAGGATGTACAACTTCATAGAAGACGTCTCAAAGTTCCAAAAACGTCCAGTCAGTGAAGTCTCAGCCTCATTGAGGGTTGCGGTATACTCCATCCAAACTTTTAATCCCATCTCATGGGACGTAATCCTTAGATGAAATCCTTCAGTATCGCTTCATAAAAGATGAGTGCGTGGCTTAATGGCGTGTTCCGAAGGCCGTATGTAGTATGTAAGCTTCGGATGAAGTGTTACACGCACGTTTGTCTTTTTAGAAGCGATCGTTTGACGTTACTTGAAAACAGAGCATCGCTCATTGCAGCACAGCTTCTGTGAAATGGGGTTTTCAATGCACTCGTGGAACATAAAAACCGGCTATGATATTGTAAAACTTCTGATTACTATAATTAGCGTGATGGCAGCAATTCACTTTGATTAAAATGGTGGCAGTAATTCACTGTTATTTCCAAAGCAGTCTGATTTTACATTTCTGTAGGAGGAAAAAGGGAAGATAAATAATAATGTCCGATGTATTTCACTGTGTGTGTATGTGTGTGTGTATATATATATATATATATATATATATGTCCATATACGTGTTTTGAGAAATACCTGTGCTTCTAGAAAGTTCCTGTCAGAGCGGGTGGACTGATGGACAGGGACGTGAGGGTGGACCTGGGCTTCAGGGCCATGCCCATGAGTGAGGAGCAGCGACGTCAGTTCAGCCCGGGCCCTCGCACCACCATGTTCCGCATCCCAGAGTTTAAATGGTCGCCGATGCACCACGCTTGCTCACGGATCTGCTCTTCTCTCGAGGCAGACCTGCATGTGTGTGGAGGTCAGCCTCCATTACACTACACACACACTTATTCCGATTCATGTGCAGTACGATTATTACAATGGAATCGCAGGACTGATTCGATTGGAGTCTGAGATTAGAAAACTCAGAAGTGACTATTGGTCGTATGTATGTGATGGAGTTAAACTCCAGGTGAGTTGGTTGGATGCAGATGTTCCGATTTCCTTTGACGTGGGGGGTGAAGGATTTTATTTATACTGATATTAATTTGGAATACTTGACTGCACTTAGAGAACCTTTGGGGAACATTTACATTGTAGAACTGTCAATGATGGTTCCAAGTCGTTATTTATTCATTGAACCGTTAAAGAACCCTTAAAGAGACTTCTGTGTTTTTCTGAGGGTGTAGCAATGACCGGACTGTTCAGCTAAACTTAACATGTCTGGGCGGGTTCTAGAAAATAAACAGAAAATAAATACCAATTATTTGAGTTTGTACTATATGCATACCCAGGTAATACGCACTTCTTAGACAAGCAGGTTCTTCATGGGTTCTTCACTGGATAATTAAGGGTCGATTCCTTCTGAAAAGCTTTCTGATACAGCAAACCACTTTTGTTGTAAAGTTCTATATAGGAACTTGAAGGGTTCTCCCAGATGGACGTCGGGTGTGTAGGGCTTCATTTCTTAGTAATGAATACATGAATGAATTTTATTGCATCTGGAATGTAGAACAGAATATTGTCAATTTTGATATATGCTATTACTAACATTAATTAGATTAACTGTGTCGCTGTGGTCTCACCTGTCTCTTCCTCTCTCTCCTTCTCTCTCTCACTCCCTTGCTTTCTGTCCTCTCTCTTTCTCTTCTCTCTCTCTCTTTCTCTCTCTCTCTGTCTCTCTCGCCTCTCCCCTCTCTCTCTCTCTCTTCTCTCTCTCTCTCTGACGCTCTGCTCTTTCTCTGTCTCTCTCTTCTCTCCCTCCCTCTTCTCTCTCTCTCTCTCTGTCTCTCTCTGTCTCTCTCTGACTCCTGCTTTTTTGTGTTTTTGTGTCTGTGGCGCTCTTGGGGTTTTTTCTCTCTTTTTTTGTGTGTTTGTTTTTTTTCTCTGTCTCTCTCTCTCTCTCTTTCTCTCTCTGTCCTCTCTCTCTCTGTCTGTCTGTCTCTCACTCCACTCTCCACTCTCTCTCTCTGTTTTCTTTCTTCTCTCTCTCTCTCTCTCTCTCTCTCTCTCTCTCTCTCTCTCTCTCTTATACCAGCCACCAACCAATTAGTTCTTGGACTTTGTGAACAGCAATGAGAATATCATATTTGTGCACAACACTATTCACCTCATCTCACAGATGGTAGACAACATCATCATCGCCTGTGGCGGGATCCTTCCTCTGCTCTCAGCTGCCACGTCGCCGTCTGTAAGGCCTCGCGCCTCTTGGCTATTCATACAGCATTACAGTCCTTATGTTCCCTTAACGGTTTTGAATAAGAGGTTAATAGGGGTCATCAAATATACTCTCTTGTTGTTCAGTTGTTATTCATGAGTCATTTTGGTTATGGTGTTTGTTTTGATTCCTTTCGCACTTCCGGGCAGAATACTAAGGTTAGTGCCATGTTTACGCTGTATATCATGATCTGTGAAACATTTACGCTGTATTTTATGTTTCACAACAATCAGTACCCTTCAGTGGTTTTAAAAGTTGTTATACAGAGATACAGATAGAGATAATATAACAGCAGAAAAAACAGAAAGAGAATAGAGAGAGATAACATATAAGGAAAAAATAGAACAAACACCAGAAAAAAGAAAAAGGAGCAAAATAGAAAAAAAAAAGAATAAGAGAGAGAGAAATACAGATAAAGAAGAAAAAAAGAAAGATAGAAATAAAGATAGATATACAAGACAACAACAACAGACAGACATCTAAAATAAAAAAAAAGAAGATAAAAAGAAAACACAGTCTAGATACAGATAGAAGATAACAACAGACACAATATAAAAAGAAGAAGTAGAGAGAAAGCAGCAGATACATATACAGAGATAATAGATATACAGATAGATAGATAGATAGATAAATATATAGATATAAAATATATAGAGACAACAAAAAAACCAGCCAACCAAAAGGATACAGCAATAAAAACACAGCAGATAGCAGACAAATAATATGTATAGAGCCAGAAGATAGAGATAGTAGTGATAGTATATAGATAGTAGATAGATAGATAGTAATAGTAGTTATACAGATATAAATAGACAGCAGATAGAAGATAGATAGATAGATAGATAATAGATAGATAAGATAATAAGATATACAGATAACAACACAGACAGACAGACAGATCTGAATAGATAGATAGATAGATAGATAGATATAATAGATAGATAGATAGATAGATAGATAGATTAGTAGATAGATCAGATATAAAACAACAAAAGAAAAGAAATAATATAAGAATATACAGGCACAACAACAATCGTTAGAAGAAAGAAAGATAAAGTAGAAATATAGATAGATACAGATAAATAGAGAAGAGAGATAGAAGAGAGGATATACAGATAGATATAATAGACACAGACAGACAACAATCTGTATAGTAATAGTAGTAGTAGATAAAAGACAATATAGATAGAGACAGACAGTAGTAGTAGATAGATAGATATACAGATAGAATACAGATAGACAGACAGACAGAAGATCTGTAATAATAAGTAATAATAGTAGATAAAGATAGACAGATAGACAGAGAATATAAAGAGACAGAATAATAGATAGAAAACAGACAACAGACAGACAATATATAAATAGATAGATAGATAGACAGATAGATCGATAGACAGACAGACAGATATATAAATAAACAGACAGACAGACAGACAGACAGATAGACAGACAGATAGATAGACAGATAGATATGTAGATAGAGACAGACAGATAGATAGATAGATAGATAGATAATAGCAGATAGACAGATAGATAGATAGATAGATAGATAGATAGATAGATATACAGATAGATATATAGTAGAGACAGATAGATAGATAGATAGACAGACAGACAGACAGACAGACAGATATATAAATAGATAGATAGATAGATAACAGATAGATCGATAGACAGACAGACAGATATATAAATAGACAGACAGACAGACAGACAGACAGACAGATAGACAGATAGATAGATAGATAGATAGATAGATAGATAGATAGATAGACAGATAAACAGACAGATAGACAGACAGATAGATAGATATTCATGCATATGTTTGATATTTGAAGCAGAATATTATTCATTGGTCTGCTTGTTTTTGGATGAAACCAGTTCAAGTGAGCTAACGGGTATAAGATATTAGTAAATCTAATCATTTTGGATAATGTTGGGGTTCCATTCTGCTTCATCCCATATAACTGCGCTATCTCTACAAACATACCGTGGTGTACCTTTAAAAAGCTTGACCTAAAAACAAAATAAATAATTAAGATCCATTGAATCACACACGTCCTTAAATATTTCTTTCCTTTTTCCAGGCAAAAAAAAAAAATACATTAATACACAATGATGTACATAATAAAGGTACAAAAAAGATTAGGGTAGCACCTGAGAGCAAGTTTAGTACTACTGTAGGTTGGTTTTCTTTTTTTTTCTTTTCGGAGTATACATTAGTTTTGTTTTGTTTTAAATAAATTCCTCTCTCAAGCTGAGAGAGGGTTGTTTAATATTCCTCTAGTGAAGTCACTTACAAATTTATTACCACAGTTGATAGAGAGGTCAAGTGTCCTGGGCACAATGACCCTCCAGCCAGGAGTGTGTTCCTAGACCCCCACTGTGTGGACAATTTGGCTGGATACCACACGTGGTCGACAATGTGTTGATTCAAGCCCCACCTCCTTAAAAAAAAAAAAATTATTAATACAATAACATAATCCCCCCGAGTTATAATGATAATGAGTCTTTATTGATGACATATACACATGCACAATGACATTCTTTATTCGTGTAACCCAGTATGTTAGGGTCAAAGCGCAGGGTCAGCCATGATACAGCACCCCTGGAGGAGAAAGGGTGAAGCGCCTTGCTCAAGGGTCCAACAGTGGCAGCTTGGCAGTGCTGGGGCTTGAACCCCGACCTTCTGATCAGTAACGCATGAGTCTTAACCCCTAAACCACAACTGCCCCGTAGACTAGTTTTACCACTCCCACACCCACACACCACCCCCACACCCACCAACACGACAGTCGATGATAAAGACGTGAATATTATACTGAAATGCCTAATTCACAGCCGGCAACTCCTTTTTGGGTTTTAGTTTGACGTGTGGGATGCTGAACTCTGAAGTATTGCTTTCTGTGTGTGTGTGTGTGGGGGTAGTATTTATCGGGCAGGAGTTGGAAGGGATAGGCGACACGGGGATGTCCTCGGATACGGCCGTCACCTTTCTGACTCGCCTCATGTCCATGGTGGACGTGTTGGTGTTTGGCAGCTCGCTGAACTTCAGCGAGATTGAGGCAGAGAAGAACATGTCGTCTGGAGGACTGATGCGTCAGTGTCTCAGACTTGGTCAGTGTGGTGTGTGTGTGTTATTGTGTGTGTGTTATGTGTGTGTGTGTGTGTGTGTGTGTGTGTGTGTGTTGGGCATAGTGGACAGTCATGAACAGTGCGTCTCCGTTACTGTGTGAGACCGCACTGTTGTTTTTTGACACTTTGTAAACAAGCACCATTTCTGTTTGTTTCTAGACTGATGTTGAGATGAGTTCTATAATGTTTTATTCATGCTTAGTCTCAGCCAGTTATTTTCTATTCATCCTGTTCGTTGCCAGACTGTATTCATCACACACACACACACACACACACACACACACACACACACACTACTCACTCACTCAGTCACTACCTTCCGCTGTCTCTCCATCAGTGTTATTCTTTGGTATATTCTTTATACGGTGCAAAGTACATAAGACTACAAAGACTGAGATGTTCAAAGGGATGGCATCTGAATATCACCAGTATCTTCTCTGTGTCTTAGTCTCTCTCTCTCTCTCTCTCTCTCTCTCCTGTGATCTCTCCCCTGGCAATGTCTCTCTCTGTCTCTTTCTCTCTAGTGTGTTGTGGCGTGAAGAATTGTTTTGAGTGCAGACAGCGTCACAGGGACAGGATCACATGTTGGTGGTAGGTTGGGGGGACGTGAGGATCATGTGCCTGTGTATGTCACATATGTCTCACTCCTTCCATGCCTCCTCCATGCTCCTCCTGTCTCTCCTTCATTCATTAATTTTGTCAATTGGTTGGGTCAGTGTGTTGCTCATGCCCGTCTGTGGGCCTGTCATTCGTGTCATTCATTCATTGTCATTTCATCATCTTCCTGGGTCGTTGAATGTGTGTCTTGTGTCTCCTCCTGTCACTCTGCCCGCTCACTCTCTCTCCACTCTCCATGTCTCCTCCCTCTCTCACTCCCTACTCTCTCTCTTTCCTCTCCTCTCTCCCTCTCTCTAATCTCCTCAGCCTCCTCCTCCTCTGCCTCTCCTCCATGTTCATTTTGGGACCATGGACCTGTTCTCTGGGGACGGGAGCTTGTGGCGGTTTGGACACAGTTGAACCCGACCAGAGCTATGATATTTGGACGGATTGGTATTCTGATTACATTCACATTCTGTTCTGACATTTACATTCATTCTATTAATTCTGTTCCGTTTCTTGTTACGTACTGACATGTTAGCAGTTGCTGATAACATCATCCATTTACTTATTCTGTTCACACCCGTTCTATTACCATTTATTCTATTACTATATAGTTTACTTATTAAATTTTACGTTCTATTCTATTTACTTCTAGTAAACTACTTTTATATTCTTTTGTTCTTTTACCTATTGTCTTCCTATTTCATTGTAATTTCTTATTCTTAGTATTACCATTTCATAAACTGGCATCACTACAGACGTCACTCTGTTGCCAGTTTCTTCTATACAGTGCTTCTATTCCGTTTTCTATTCTCATCTCTTCCATAACGCTTCTATAGAGTTGGCAAATTCTATTCTATTCATATAATTGAGATTACCTTCTCTTCTATTCTGATGGCAATTTGATTCTATTCTCTTCTATTCGTTTTTCTGTTTCATTCTGTTGCTATACTGTTTCTATAAAGCTTTAGTATTACTTTGTCACGGTTTGCTTGCTGTTCATACCCTCAGAAATTGAACGTGTTGGTGAAAAAACCACCTACTCTGATCAGGCCAGTGTGTGTTCGACTACACTATATATTGTTCTGTTTTTGAACTTCCATGGAATTTCCCCGTAACATTTCCTCCCCCTGAGGACCCAGATCGTCTCTTTTGCAGGATCATGGACATCAACCGTTCATCAGCGTGCCGTCGTCTTCCGGGAGATGTCGGGTTGACCTTGGTAAATGAAAACGCTCACTAGTACTGTGCCTCCTCTCATAACGTGATGAGCTTGAGTTAAACCGCGCATGCCGTATGTCAGCAAGCGGCAATTTAAGCTTGTACGAAGACTTCCCCGTCGGTATCTTCCTACAACGCATTTATTAATACATTTCATTAGATGTACTAGTCTGACTTTGTCCATGATTCTGTGAAAGTTTGTACCCCCACCGCCCAGTACCACCACCACCACCCTCCAAAAAATGGTTTTTGAATTAAACAAAAGACAATTGATCTCCCTAATTATAATTGATCAACAACAACAAACCTCTTACATAGAGTTAAAAATGAAATCCGAGATGGGGACAACAATACAAAAATGATGCAAATCAATCAGAAAAGAAAAATAATGCCTTCCCCCCATGCTTTGTCTCAGTCTCCAGTTACCGATTGACAGAAGACTACCATATCTGTCGTCTTATAACAAGGTGCCAATAAAACTGGGTAGATTACCCAAACGAGGCTGGAAGAGTTAGTGCATCACGCGGATGTTTCAGAAAAACACACACATATTTGAGCAACTCGAGAAAACTCCAGAAACGTTTATACAGAAAACATCTGAACGTTGGAGGAAGCTACATGCTCAGGTCGTAACTCACTTTTTTTTTTTTCGCCCACAATTCATACAATAATCCCTTGAACTCTGGAATTGTATTGTTGTTGAGTGTAAAATGACTGTACATGGACTACCGCAAGGGCAAAACACTAGGTTACTAAACTGGATTTATTCACCTTTGGCACTGGGGTTGGCACCCTGAGGCATCCTCCTTACTGGTGCTTCATAAGTGTATCTTAGCTCATCTTAATTACACTCCAGTTATATAGAAATACAGGGTCATGTGAAATATTAGCATATATGGAATAAACTTAAGAACATGTGTATTAGGATATTCAGTGCAGATTAAGCACTGTGTGGCTTTTTTCTGCAGTTGCTTGTTATGCATGTTGCTAATATAGGATGAGATGGGAAGCGAGGCCAGTTCCCGGCCCCTGGCTGTGGTCATATTTCATCTCTCTGTCCTTAATGGTTCGTAGTGCCGGGTCACGAGCATCTTGGAACTGGCCTGAGTGATGACCAGGGCCTTCAGCCACTAGGGGAGAAGCATTCACAGGAAATCAATCTCCCACGACTAGGTCCGCCTCATACATCATAATCATATATTATTATTATACATATATATATATTAATATTAATATATATTATTATTATTATATTATTATTATTATTATTATTATTATTATTATTAGATTGACTACAATTTCAGACCAACCTTTTTATTGTACACATAATGCAGAGCATAAAAAGCTAAAAAAAAAATGTTCCTCATGCTGTCTGTAACAGGTTAGCTCAGAGAGAGTTATGGTCCGTATGTGCTTGGTGTTTATTCAAAGGATAATCCAAGCTCTCCAGTGAACACAAGTCAGGTAATGAGGTCGGTACACTGGGAAAAGGACCATCTGATGGCGATATAGGGCAAGAGGAGTGGCTTAAGACTTCTAAATTCAGAATTCGCAAATTGGAATGGGGAGAAATGATCTGTACACTGAGCCAGAAACAACCTCCCGATGCGAATGGAGAAGGACGTAGACTTCTATTTATGAAACACAGTGACCTCAGCTGACGGGGAAGGATATCGTTCTCAAACCCATTCTCATAATTTCTTATTACTGAGACATATTTTAATGTCTCGCTGACCCGGTTGATCTCATTTAAGCTGTTTTTGTTAAGCAGTTGCTCTTTAAACTAGTGTGTTCATTTCTAATTTTCACAAATGGCTTTGGGAGAACCAGTACTCTCTCTCTCCCTCTCTCTCTCTCTCTCTCTCAAGCTCTCTCTCCCTCTCTCTCTCTCTCTCTCTCTCTCTCTGCTGTTCATCATCTCGTCAGCCAGCTCCGATCATTGACCAGGCGCTCTCATCTCTCCTCTCCCAATTCACATCTTGTTAATTATGCAGTGGAGTTGAGCGGGTGGAGGAGCCGGCTGATGCCAGTCGATGCACTTCACCCAAAAAATAAGGACCTCGTGGAATTTGAACTTGCAGGCTTATCCAAAGGCTTTTCTTTTTTTTACTTCCTTCTTTTCAGTTTTGAGATGTTTGGAAGAGCGGAGATGAAATAAGCTTCAAAGAATGTGGATGAAGATGAGGGGTGGAGGAAAGGAATGAGCCAGAGGGAGCAAAAGAGAGAGGCGACAGCATTATAGGGAGAGAAATGGACAAAAGCCAGCATATGAGACATACAGGAGATGGCGTTTATTTCCAGCACTAACTGTCGGTAGTAGCCGTGAGCAGGCAATCCAACCGAGGACAATGAGATCATACACGGAAACCCTGCCTGCCTCACATAAACTTCAGGCCAAAAAAACCCCCAACAAATCAAAACCGCAGAATCTTTTTTCAGATGCTACGCAGAAGACACATATCTGAGCCAGGGCATGGGATTTAGACATTATCTTCAGCTCCAAAAGGGATCGTTACCCCATTAGCAGCAGAACATGAATATTCATCAGGATGGCAGAGTGTTTGGGAAACAGCTGTGTGTAGAGTGTGTAGTCTGGCTACATCTGCCTAAGCCTTTATGTTGTTTACGCTAAAGGAATTCATTTTAATCTTCAAATGCGTAACAATACTGACTTCAAAACCACCAAAACAAACTTTAAATCTTTTGACAGTATTGTCTGATATATGACAAATCCCCTAACTTTTATAGAAATACAAATAATAGAATGTTTGTATGTAGAAGCATCACCTTCCTGGACATTTTCTTACTCTTTCGGATATCGAAAGTTTTTTTTTTTTTTTTTTTTTTTTTCGGCAGTGGTTAAGCGTAGCCTCACACCTCCAGGGCGGGGGTCGATTCCCACCGGACCCTGTGTGGGGGAGTCCATGTTCTCCCGTGCTGCGGGGGTTTCCTCCGGGTACTCGGCGGACCTCCCAGTCCAAACACAGCACGTAGTCTGATAAGTTCAAAGTGTCCATGTATGAATGGGTGTGTGAGTGTGTATGTATTGTGCCCTGTGATGGACTGGCACCTGCCAGGGTGTACCCCCCTGTGCCCCCATGCCCCCTGGGATAGACTTGAGTTCCCGTTGGACCCTGAAAAAGGATAAAGTATAAGATGGATGTGGTGGAGTGGATGGATGGATGTTAGCTGACTGTGTTCAACATCATCCGTCTCTTTTATTGTATTTCCTCATGGTGACAGAGAATACCACATTGACATCCATGCAATAGTTGTCAGAAAGTTGTGCCGACAACTGCATATCGGTCAACTTGTATTGAACAAATGATGAAAGATGAAATTCAGCATGTTCACGATTGAAATGCTTATTATGAGCATTACTGAACTCTGATGAACTGGCTCTCCAGGTAGATGGTTTTGATTTAAATCTCAGGTGCCGGGTTTTCGGTAACAACCACCGAGGCACGGTCAAAGTTCGTTTTAGAGGTTTGAACATTGATTTATAATTGACGGCGTTAATAATAGAACCTCAAGAAGCATCACTAAACGCTTCTTGGTGCTTGAATAATTCAGTAGTCAACAGTTAACTTGCCCATTTTTTTGTTGAAGGGGTTGCAATAATTCTGAGTCAGTGTGTCAGGTTAGGTGTACATTATAAATATCGGATTATTTCACGGTGTCTTGATGCCTATGGTTATTTGTTTCAACAGAAAACCCGCTGACGTCAGACAGCAGTAAAGATCCACACTTATTCTCACCCACATGCTGAAGTGTCTCTGCCTCATTCGGACTCCGGACTCGGACGGCCTGCGTCCTCATGTTTAACGGAGCCGAACTGGAACCCGGCTCCCGAGGGACCCGGACGGCCACGTGGGATCCCTCTGCGCCCTCTCACCAGAGGCTAAAGCCCAGGAGAGAACCTGACTGAAGCGGATTCTCCTAGTCCTGCTGCCTCCATCTCTAGCATCAGCCAATCCCAGCAAGGGCATCAACGTCAAGGAGATTCTCACGGTCTAGTAGCAGCTCCTCTGGGATGCACCAGTGAGAGCAGCCCAGAACCAACAACATATCCTGAAACCAGGTGTTGTTAAAGAGGGAGACGCAGACCACACGATGCCCAGCGGAGTTCCACTCATTTGACAGGTCAGAACTTGGTCAGTCGAATAGAGATGGAATGATGTGTGAACGCCATAGCGTGCAATAGCACGTAGTTACATCCTTTTCAACTCATCAAACCATTGGGTGAGCTCTGGATGGGCGGAGTCATCCAGGAAGAGATCCACGCCCCATCGGGATAGAAAATGTTTCATCGTAGGATACAAAGGTGACTCAGTCAGAGAACGCAGTATTGATTAGCAGTGTGTCTCAGGAATGTCAGAAATGTCGATGCGATCTTTGTTTCGTAAGTTTCAGGCTTCATTCTGTTGAATGGCATTACATTAGTGTAAGAGATTTCATTGGTTGGCACAGTTAGCATTCAGATCTCCAGGCAGACAGACAGACAGACAGACAGACACAGACAGACAGGACAGACAGCACCATTGCTTTACTTTTTTTTATTGTTAGGTTGTTATGTTTACTTTTTATTCTTTGTATTATTATGTTCTGCCACACATTATAAATCAGCTCTCAGGTCCAAGGAGAGGCGGAACGTGAAACGGTTTGCGGTAAGTTTAATAACAAAAAATGAATAAATAATGTCATACTAAACTTAAAAAAAACATATACTTGCTTTTACTGTGCAAAAACTTGGTAGTCTCGGTGTAATTGCGGCTGCTGATCCGTAAATCAGCTGGCTAAGGTTTGCCTGAGAACAATACACCAGCTTCATTATGTTTTATCTAAAGATCTCTACATTATATATGTTCTTTCATAACTGACACACAATCATTCTTCATATGCAGTTCAATTTGCCAAGAAACGTCTGTTGGGGTTAGGGGGGGCATGGGGGCTTAGGGGTTAGCACGTTTGTCTCTGCACCTCTGGGGTTGGGAGACTTAATCCTTTTGTCTCCTTGCCTGTGCGTGGCGCCTTCTGGGCTACGGCTGTTCTGTTTTGGGTTCTCCGCTCCCTCCCAGTCTGAACACACGTGTTGTAGGCTGATCGGTACCAAAGGCATCAGGCTATTGTGATGAATAATGTAAAGCTTGTGATTGGAATTGGGTTGGTACTCTGTCCGGTGTGTCCCCCATCCCGTGCCCCGAGTTCCCCTTGGGATAGATCTGCCCTCAACGTGACCCCTGTGTAGGATAAGCAGTAGAAGATGGATGGATGGGATGTAATGTTTGGAAATCTATAACATCATTTGTACTAAAAGAATAGGATGCCTAAGACTTGTTTTGGGTTTAATGGAAAATCTGAATAAAACTGCTTCCTGAGCAAATGCTACTCAACGTGAGAGATGATCAGTAAATATTAGAGCAATCTTCTTGAGCTGTAAGTCATGTTCAAGTGGTTTTTATTGTCATTCCCTCTATAGCTTGAATCACTGGAATGAATGGGGTTTTCAAACGGGGACCATGGTGCAACACGGAACATTACGCAAGACTAAAAGGGTGCAAATACAACAGTATGAGACAAAATACGTTGTGTTGTTGTCACAATATACATGGGACAAAATACACAGGACAAAACAATAATACACAGGACAAAACAATAAATACACAGGACAAAATACACAGGACAAAACAATAAATACACACAGGACAAAACAATAAATACACAGGATAAAAATACACAGGACAAAACAATAATACACTGGACAAAACAATAAATCAGAGGAACAATAAATACACAGGACAAACTATCACACAGGACAATAAATACACAGGACAGGAACAATAAATACGGGACAAAAATATTACAGGACAAAACAAATATAATACAAGGACAAAACAATAAATAAACAGGACAAAAATACACAGGACAAACAATAATACACAGGACAAAAATACACAGGACAAAACAATAAATACAAAAGACAAAACAATAAATACACAGGAGCCAAAAATACACAGGAGACAAAACAATAATAACACATACAGGACAAAACAATAATACTAGAGACAATAAATACACAGGACAAAATACACAGGACAATAAATACACAGACACCATAACACAGGACAAAACAATAACTACAGGACAATACAATAAATACATAGAGGAACAACAAATACACTGGACTAAAAATACACAGGACAATACAATACACAGGACAAAACAATAAATACACAGGACAAAACAATAAATACAAGGAGGAACAATAAATACACAGGACAAAAAACAATAAATACACAGGACATTAAATACACAGGACAAAACAGCCATACACAGGACAATTAAATACATGAGACATTAAATACACAGGACAAAACAATAAATACACAGGACATTCAATACACAGGACAATAATCATAGGACATTAAATACACAGGACAAAACAATAAATACACAGGACAAAAACAATAGATACACAGGACAATAAATAACACAGGTGACAATAAATACATAGACAATAAATACACAGGACAATAAATACACAGGACAAGACACAGGACAGAAACAATAGATACACATAGGACAATAAATACACAGGACAATAAATCACAGGACAATAGATACACAGGACAATAAATACACAGGACAATAAATACACAGACAATAAATACACAGGACAATAAATCACAGGACAATAAATACACAGGACAATAGATACACAGGACAATAAATACACAGGACAATAAATACACCAGGACAAACATACACAGGACAGAACAATAGATAGTCAGGACAAAGGGACAGTAAATGCGGATCTTCACAGAACATGGACTGTGCCATTTTGTAAGTTTAATTGTAGCTATTTCGATCTTTTGGGAAACTGGACTCAAAAGGGTTAAAAAAGTAATAATTTGCTGAACTAAAGGGTGCACTGCTTGGGAACAAACTCGATGAACTTTAGGAAAGTGGTGCTGTAGCCATGCTTTCAACATCAACAATATTCCTCTCAACTAGACGACAGCTAATATTTAGCATTAGCATTATTACTGTAGCGCTAACTTCTATATTTTCATCTGATTCATTTCTTCCTCTGATCGTGTATTACACACGCATAACCAACTACGATATGGAATGTGATTTCAGCACTGTCTCTGTAAAGTATGAGGACCTCTCTCTCTCTCTCACTCTCTCTCTCTCACCCTCTCTCTTCTCTCGGATAACTTTCTGATACTGACAACAGAGTGCAATGCGTATTAGTCAGCCCGTACTGATACCTGGATTATTCCTTTCCAGATGCGAGCTTACCGTAATGATTTTCCGTTTGTGCGCTAACGTCAGAAGTCACGTCAGTCCTGCGCGCTGCCCTATCACTAAATTCCTGTGTTTGAAAAGGTCTTCGGATTGCAGTTGAGCGTCTTGGGTGCGTGTTGTTGAAGGCTGCCGATAAGATCTCCGAGTTGTCCGTCTCCATTTCAAGAGGGGGGAAACATTCACTCATCTTCAGTGTAGTGTTTAAGGCCTGCTGCTGAACTGATACGCACCAGTTTGCCTTCTGCCCCAAACCAAGATAGTGTTAGTTCTCTAATCTTTCACATAACCGAATATTAATCAAACATTTTGTTTGGCAAGAAACTGCCACTGATTATGTAAGCGCTTTTTGATGTTTTTGATCGAGACGGTCATATCTTAAGCAGTCAAACGATAACACTCCTTAAATCTGTTTTTAAACATAAAAATGCAGTAAAACATTTTTATAATGGGGCGGGGAAGTTAGTTGGAGGTTAGGGGGTTAGTAATGATCTGATCACTGATAGGGTGAAATAAAACTCAAGCGATTGGCAGGATTTAAACTGGAAACGTTGGCCACATTTATGTAACGATGAAATACTACTCGGTAATAAGTCGTAAACGTCTCCAAATGGGTACTAACTTTCTTTCTTTTTCTTTGATCTTTTTTCAAATGCGATTACATTTGATCAAGCATGCCACCTCGGACTTTTTTTTTTTTTTTTTATCCGTTTCTGGTTGGCATTTAAGTGTTGGCTGGAAACTGAATTACCGATCCTGATATGTTTTAAGTTCAGTAGTGCAGCTAGAAAGTAGTCGTTCCAGCACAATCTCATCTTCTCGCGTGAAGCACCATAAGAACAAATGTGTTTAATAAATAAAGCAAATAAATAAAATTCCCCAAGCTTAAGCACAAAGTATCGGATTAAAGATCTCCTAACCTGAATTTTCCTAAAGTTACAGCTTTTCTCAGAGCGCCGTTACGATCACTGACACTGGAGACTCCTTCCATAATGCTGATCGGAGGTCTTCTTACAGAAAACCCCCGTATACTGATAATGATAATGAGTCTTTATTGGGCACGTATACATTACAAGCAGTGTTGGGGTCAGAGCGCGAGATCAGCTATGATACCAGCGCCCCTAGAGCATTGAGAGAGCACAAGGGAGTTGCTCAAGGGCCCAACATGGTAGCTTGCAGTGCTGGGGGCTTGAACCCCGACCTTCTGATCCAGAGAGAGTCTTACCCACCGCCAAGCCTCCCACTCCTCCACAGTACAATACTAACCCGTCTGCATGCATTAGGGGAAATTAACACTTGTTTTTTCAAATCTCTTCAAAATGTTCATACCCACATTCTAATGTGTTATATATGTATTTCAGACAGCCTTTAAGATAAGAACACCTTGGCATAGCATAAGGGCCTTTTTGAAATCGTTCTCATTGGCTGGATCGGGAAGCTTCTCGTAGAAAGGTGCGATGGACTTGAACAGGAACGTGATGAAAGGTCAGAACCGCGAGGTCGTTATGATAACCACATAGTTGAACTTTCCTTTCCCTCACCCAGACTCGTAAGAAAAAAAAAATAAAACTCAGGACTGCTGGTTAGACGTCAAGACTTTTTTTTTTTTTTCCCCATTCCAAAGTTTCCGAAAATTCCAGAAACATAGCATAGCATCTGAGACGTTAATCCCACAATGCTATCTGGGACTTAAAGTGAGTCTCAATAGTCATGCTTTGGTACTACGCTTTGGTAGGCTTTCACGCTTTTGATCACATGATCTTGTTGGATCCTCCGTGAAAACCATTTCCATTTTGCCATCTTTTTAGATTGCGATTCAGTTTTTCAGCAACCGAGATGAGAAAGTGCGGGTATAACACGGTCGATTACAAACAAGGTTGAAGGTTACAGATGAGGTAAAGTGTGATTTATGCTGAATAACAGGTGCAGCGTATGAGTGTTGGCGTCATATTAGTGTGTGTGTGGGGGTCGAGAAGGTCTCCAGGGTGGTGAGATGGCAGATTAAACGGAAGGGGGTCCAAGGCAGGCCCTCTCTGCTGTCTCGCCAGCCTCAGTCCCTTAATAAGGCTGACAGGATGAAATGAGTCGCCACAGCAAAGTGTTATTATTTTTGAAATGCTTACACTCGTGGGTGACATGGCGGTGTGTAACTACTCAAGCCTCACCGCTTTTTACTGTCATCCGCCGGCCGAAATTAGCTGTGTCATAATTGTTTTATACCTGCCACTGAAATGAGCTGCCAACCGCCCGATCGACCCTCATTGTCTGTCAGAAACACAAAGATCTGGGAGACAACATCAAAAAAAAAAAAAAAAAAGAAAGAAAGGTGGTGGTGGGGAGGGAAGGGGGCTTAAAATGCGCAGAGCGAATGGGGCTGCTCAGTGTCTTTCCTGGAACTTTCCTGAAGGTGCATTTTTCAATTAGTCTTCAATACCCTGGAAGCAGGAGTTGCAGCTGGGGCTTGGAGCATGACAAATCCGTCAGATCAAAACCGAGCTGGAGCTCTTCCTGATTGAGTTTCGTCAATGTGCGGTGTGTCGATGCATTATTCAGATGACCACAATTATGCCCGGTACTAATTTATATCTCATCAAGTTAAAAAAAAGAAAAATCGAATATATAAAGGGAGGATTTGATTTGTGACCGTAAAATTGTCGAGTGGCGTTTGTAATAAACGAACGGAAACTACGCCGACATCGACCTCGGAGGGTTGATTAATATTCATCCAGAGATTAATCCTTGCTTTAATTCAAAAGCAACTCAATTAAGAAAATCCTATTAATAAAGTATATGTTGGGTCAAATGCATCATTCATGAGCTGGCTTTAGCTCATGGATAATTCGGTGAAAACGTGTACATATCATTATCAGCCCGGCTGTCAAGGACCTGCTGGAAGCCGGACGAATAAAACAGGGATGCGCTCGGGGAAGAATCACAGCTTTGTGTTGCTGGGTTGCAAAACACAGATATCCGGCGAATATTGTGGATGATAGAGGGCAGAGGAAAGCCGCCGACGCCGTAGTTTGAGGATCGAGTGAAAGAACGGTACGCTTTGTTTTAGATTTGAACCCAACCGCGAAAGAAAGCCACGCAGCTTTGACAAGAGCACCCTGCATATGTAGCCTGTCTTAACTTTTTTGTTTCAGCAGCAGGCCGCACTGTAATCGCAGGTTCTGACGACGAGGTGAATTATTATTTAGTGCGCATACTGGCGACACTGCACGAGCACGCCGGGTGCACGTGACAGACCGGTAAGGTCATGGTCATAGTTAAACAAGACACGTGAGGATGTATACGGAAAACAGCAACAATATTAGTGTGTGTGTGTGTGTCTGCTTCTGTACACCGTCTATTCTGTTAACAAACACAGCTAAGGTATTTTGACTCTGGACACACACACACACACACACACACACACATCTGGCGTGAGGTGAGAAGTTCGGTCGGACCTGTGTTGCATCAATAAAACGAGCAAAACACCGACAACCCACGCCACGCATTTTACCTGTGAAGCTGAAGATAATCCCATCACGGGTCACAGAACAATAAGAGTGTAGCGCCAACCTGGCGACCGCTCTGCTATCCTGGCCCCGTGGAGCTTGGGCGTGATTCCGCCATAAACGCTCAAGAGGAGGTGCAATTATGGACGATTGTGTCTTTGCGCCGCACCATGTGTTTCGCTTGATATTTCGTCGCACAAGTTGCTTATTAGTGTCTATATTGAGACGGGTCAATTGAATAACTGATTGTCGGGATCCAAGGAAACGTGACGGATGAGGTGAGTTGAACAGCATTTGTTTACTATTTATGCTGATTTTTGTTTGAGCACTTGCTATGCTGGCTAACGAGCAGGTCATTTAATCAATGCAAACACACGCATACCGGTGTAAAATTGATTCACGCACGGTAGACCGATGTGTAAGAGGGACTTGTGGTACTTTTTGGGGATTTCGATTTCGTGTCAATGTTTTCTCTCATAGGAAAGCACAGGAAAGCAATTAGCTGTGTCCGCTGTTTACATCTTCTTCTTGACTATTTTCTCTAGTATGATTTATTTAGTGCCGTCGAAGCACGATAGTTAATATAATTGCATACCTCATTATTATGTGCACCATCTGATTAAAGCCCAGACTGACATGTATAACAACAACTGTACAAAATAAAACTTGCACACACAGGCACTCAGTAAATAAGGTAATTCCAGTGTAAGTGTATATAAATAAGTCTATAATAGTTTTAAAGATATATTACATCCTGTAATACAACTCAATACAACTGAAGTTACAAAATATGCAGCATTTATATACAAATTCACCTAAGATATTTGCATACGGTTAATGCTTTTTTAAAATTCCTGACTAAAAGAAATCGTCAGAAAGAAGCATTGTAACAGTTACACAGATTTATATTTTGCTTAGTACTTACAGGTGTTATTTGTTCTATTTGAATATGTCACCGACACTGCACTTAACAAGGTTTGTACGGCCCAATCGATGTCTTGACAGGAACTTCAGTGTATTGCAACCTCAATCATCGAATAAGTATTTAATACACATTTTAACATACCACCCAGTGCCAATGTCTGTGTGTTTGAGATACACTGAAATGGCCAAATTTGACCTATTTCCCAGTGGAATTCCATCATATTACTTTTTTATAGAGGAATTACAGATACATTTATTCTAAGTCTCACCACTATAAATGCCAACATGTACCTGAGATAATTTGAACCTACATTGCTAAATATCCAGTGTGTAAAAGATATAAGACATTGCCCAAGTATTTGTATCTGAAAACACGGGTTATGATCCACACAGGTATATTATTGTTCTCCAAGTGACGATAAATGTTTCTGGAATACTTGACTGCTAATAAAGTCCATAAGGCGAATTGATGTATTTAGTGAATTTTAAAGGTGTATCACAATCACACACAAGTGTTATATAACCTGGAATGTATAGTTTAAAGTGCACCTTTTTGGGGATTTGAAGGTATATCTTCAAGTCTAAAGTACAATATTATGTAGCTTTTCATTATAAAGGTGCGAAGGGCCGAAAGCATATATATACCCACGATGATTCTTAAACCTGCTATATGCAACATTCACTCAACTAAAAAGTATAAAAAATGTGTACACGTCACCCTTATTACAACATAAAATTATACTGCCAAAGTAACCAATTATATACCGATGAAAAGAGATCTATAGGATCGTAGTGATTTTTAAATCGGAAATAAAGATGTCTGTATTTTGTCTGTATTTATTCAGTTAAAAGTTTTGCAATTAAGTTATATGTCATATATACAACCCCCAATTCCAAAAAAAAGTTAGCACTGTGTAAATCTGAATATATGTAAATAAAATTATTTACAGTCTCATGAACTCAGATGTTATTCACAACAAAAACATAAAATGATTGATGTTTAAACTAGATAATTTTAAAGGAAATTTTTGGGTTTTTATGGGGGAAAAAGGTCATTTAGGGTCTTGATGGTCACACTACCTTTCTCCAAAAAATTTGGGGATAGGACAAGAAAAGTACAGAAGTAAGTAAACTAAGTTTAGAGAACATTTTTCTTGCAACCGATTAGATTAATTGGCAACAGGTCAGGAGCATGATTGTATAAAAGAGTATCTTAGAGCGAAAAAGGGTATCTCTGAAGTAAGCTTGGATGGAATCTGAGGAAATGATGTTATGCTGATTGTGCCTTCCAGATGTGCAAGCTGCTCACCCACTGGCACTAATGCAACCTTCACACCATCAGAGATTCAGGCTTGAACTGGAGCGCTGACAGAAAAGCCATAGATGGTCCCTCCTTTAGTCCTGTTTAGTTTAGAAGACCATAGGCATAATGTCCATGGTTTCCAATAAGAATTAAAAATCGGATTCATCTGACCACAGAACAGTTTTCACTCGGTCCATTTTAAAGAAGCTCGGCCCGGAGAAGATTTGGGGCGGCGTTTGGATCATAACACACTTATGGCCTTCACATGAGACTCCAGCTTAACCACGCTTCTGGACAATGCAACTGTAACCACAGACAGAGTCAGGGTTTCTGAGCCGCAGTGATTTATTACAGAATCAGGCCTGTTTTTAATGCAGTTCACTGTAGGCCTGAAAGACGCGGGTATGCGAGACATCACCTCGCCCCGCATAGAGAGATTTCCTCCAATCTTATTGATAATATGCACTGTAGAGATGACATTTTCATGGTCTCGAGTTTATTGAAACATTGTTCTGGTGCTGCCCACAGGTCAGACGAAGCTTTAGATTAGTGAACCCCGCTATCTTCACTTTGTGAGACCTCCAAGATCCTCTTTTCTGCCCAATCATCTTACTGACCCGTTCCCAGTCAACTCCAGCTGTTTCTTTTCATTGACTACTTTCCCAGCTTTGTTGCCCTGCTTATGCCAACTTGGAGATTTGTCGCCATCAAATTCAAAGAACTATTTTTTTTCCTTTAAATATAACCGGATGATCTGATATGTTCTCATGTTCTATTGGAATAATAGACGGGTTTATGAGATTTAAAATCATTACATTCTGTGTGTATTATAATTATTTACATTGTACACAGCGTCTCAATCAATCAGGTTGAGTGTGTGTGTGTGTATGTGTATATGTATATATATCATATATATAATTCTAAATACACGCATGCTTGACTGCACCAGGGAAACAGTGCCCGATCTACCAGCTATTACAGGTTGAGTTTCTCAAGCTAATTTGTTTGGTGTAATGTGTTCACCGAGGCTTAGGGGGAAGCAGTTGATACCACATACACACACCGATACACACATACACACCCCATTCTTCACACGCATTACGCGTGCATGAGGCCAGGCGGCCTCTTCCACGTCCGCCTCGATCCTCCGGGTTCGCGCAACCATCATGGAACATCACCTGGACATTTCTGTCCGTGCGCCGGTCAAAACATAAACTCACAAACATCCGTGACATTTACATGACAGCAGTTAGACAAAAAAGAAAGTGTCCCAGCAAACCAAAACTGGAACTAAAATGACTATTAAACGAAAAACTTATTTATTGTGTGTTTGATCAAAATCTGTCTATTTAAAACAATAATAAATAAATAAAAATAAAACAAGGTCTCCATATAAACAAATATCAAATAGATATGTATATACCCTGTGCGAATGCGCCATGATAAATATTCTGTAGGAGTTTATTTGTCCATTTCATGGCTGCTATAACGGGCGCTAAACCTTACTTGTATCTTTGTGAAAAGTTCTGGCACCTCAGTAATTTTGGAACAATTCTAATCCTTGGGATTTATTTATGTATTTTATTTATCAAGAGGTATATATATTTTAAACAAGGATTATATGAATTCCCGTATATTGTTCCGAATGCAAAAATATAATTATAGATGTAATGTAGTAAGGAATTGTTACTCACCTAGAGCAATTCAGAACAATCGGCAAAAGCAAAACAAAAAGTTCCTACATCCTAACACTGGAGTATAAGACTCGTGGATCACATATACACACAAATATTGCGATTACAGATCTAATCTCTCTCTCTAGGAGTGTGTGGTAGTCCCAAGAAGCCCAGCTACAGCATGGTAACACTGTGGTCACCCAGTTCCCTCCATGGCGGAGCTCAGGAAGCACCTCCCACATCTTCGTCGCTGCGACTTTCATACACCTAAAAGTATGATCACACCATGTAAACAAAATTGATTCGTGATCATTTCAATTAAAGACACATACTTTACCTGTTTACAACGTTATCGACGTAATAGTCACAATCGTGATCGCGCCCTTACTAAAGCGCGATTTTATTATTAGAATTATATGTAAATGCATGAGCAAGGATCAAATTCTGTCCAGGGTACCCCGCCTTGTGATGCTCCCTGATAGGTCATTCCAGGTTCTGACCCTGAAAAAGGATAGTTGCTGTATAGAAGATGGATGATGGATGATGGATGTATGAGCAGAATTGGGAGGAGTTAAAATGATATCCAGGCTTAAGACCACATCTCACGTACACCAGGTCTCGTTCATCACAGTGAGCTCCATCTAAAGGCATCAGTACCCAGGAGCTAGTGTCCACTTTACATGAAGATGTACTTAAAGATACGCTTGTGTTTCATTTCGACTCCTTTAACCTGCTGCATTCATGTGGAACCTTTTCAGTGTCGCAAACGACAGTAGGAGACACGAGTCATTAAAATAGACCTATTTATCTGAAAAAGAATAAATTGTATCTGTGAATTAGATTTAACATCAGTACTGAATATGACAAACACTGCACCAGACCCACCAGATTTCACACCCAATTTATTTGAAATCACCATACTGCACTATTTTTATACCATAACACCTGTATGGGTTTTATTATAGCCCCACATCATCAGGCAACATCAATGACGGTCTGCAAAAATTGTTGCAAACAATGTTATCAATAATAACAATAATAATAACAATTGCACCCTGGGTCCAGGGTAAAAATCTGGCCTGCCCACGTCTCTGGGATAAAATGTTCCAGGTCCCCAGTGACCCCTGAAAAGGACAAAGATAGAAGACGGACGGATAATAACAACAACAACAACAATGACACTACCATTACCACTATACTACCTGTTACTACTACTCACCACACACACACACACACACACACACACACACCACAACAATAACAATAATAACAACAACAGCAGTGAAGCTGAGGAATAAACCACCAACATACCACTACTACTAATAATAATAATACACCATCATGCCAAACACAATTATAACAATCACACAAAAATAAAACGCCAAGACCTAGAAAAGCTCAAAGACCTCAATGTGGACAGCCAGAGTAAGTCGAGCAGAAAATGGATAACAATCAATCTTTTCAGAAGGAATTACCATCATCAAGGGCTCTATTTATTGCGAATAATTCCGAAGTGTACTATTTTGTCTTCATCAACAAAGTAAATCAATCAGTTTGATTTGTCATATTGTCGTTAAGTAATACCCTGTGCTATGTTTATTGAAACCCGACTAGAAAATAATTGCACATAAATCAAATATACACCTCCAGGGTTAAATATTAAAACCCGCTTTTCAGCGTTGAAAGGTTTTGTTACTTGTTCGTTCATATTGCCATTGTTTACACATTGAGGCTTTGAAACGCTAAGAAATGCAGAAGTATTTGGATTATTAGTAGTAGTAGTATTATTATTATTGCAAAATCTCATCAATTTATATACAATCTCACAATGTTACCGTTATTGACTAATAGCAGCAATCTCCCCAAGCGTGTTTTATTCCTTCTTCTATATCACAGTAATGCACCAGCGATTATATTTTTGATGAATAGTGAATAACCTATCCTGCTTTTTATCTGTCATAGTTGCTTTAATGTTGTGAAATGTCCACGAATAAATCAGCCGCTGCTATCACTTAAGTTCTAGCCTCTACTCTGGCTGTTGTTCTCAAATCAAAACCAAAAATCAAACCCTTCTGACTAATCAGAGTTAGAATTCAAGAAAAGGTGGTATGCGACACGCTGAAGCTGGTATAAAGAAGCATTAGAAAGAAGAAGGATGATGAGCATCTCAAGTTCCCTACTAAAGCATGACGCTAAGTAATAACCACAGCACCTCTATCTAGTGAACCTTTGCAAGTGCTGAAAAGCAAACCAGATGTTCGTAGAGATGAAATAAAACCATATTCAATAAGTGAATCCAATCCGAAGTTTTACCAAAGCGCACTGAAAGGATGGTTCATGGTATTATAACGCTGTAGTCTGTGTACATGAAGTAGCGTAATCCAGTCTGGTTTACAACTCCTTTACCACCACCGCTTTTTCTGAACGACATTTTCCATATTGGTAATGCTAAGATGACCGTGAGAAGAACTTTGCATTCATTTGCGTTGTCGTCTATGCCTCGGGAATACTTTGAAAAACCTTTGTCAGTCAACACTATCGCCGCCGTAATCCGCTGTGATGCAAAGTTAAGGCTTACTATGAAACGTGGTAGAAACGTACATCAACGCTGTCCAGAAGCTCCGCCTGCATTTCTGGGTTCGTCTCAATTGGAGATGAAGAGTAGCATAGTGGAATCAGATTTTGTAAGTCGACGGTCCCGATTTCAAAAATGAACACAAGGTTTCTAAGATTTGAAACGAGGTTTATTTTCCTGAATAAATTAAATTCATAAAGAAGTTAAAATGAATTGAATTTTCAAGTGACTCTTTTTATTTGTTTGTTTGTTTGTTTGTTTGTTTGTTTTTGGTGGTTTTTAATTTTCCACCCCACCCCAACTTTTCAGAATCAGTTGTAAATTCCCCACCTCTGCCAGAAAGGCAACAAGGGAAAGTGCATGGAATCGATTTTGATTCTTGACCAAAAGTCTGCTCCAGAGATGGATCCATGAGACGTTTCTGTCTCCGATCAAATCTAGGAGTCGTCTCGCCGTCGAATGATGGCTGCGAGAGTTCCTCATCTCGGCCAGTCCCGAGATCGGCCCACGCTTCAGGCAGACAGTCCTGGCCCCGTGATGTATCTATCACATGTTGGGGGCCAGTGAGCTGCGGTGATGAGGCTTGAGAGGAACAGAAATGAGAAGAATGTGGTAGATGATCAGAGATTCTCATGGGAGGAGGTTGATGGCTGCTGTTGATGAAGTTATGCTGTTTCGACCAAAAATAGTTGTAATATATGCAAGATTATGGCTTGGTAAGCATGATGTGTTTGAAAGACAATTTAGTAGTCAAAGTTTTTTTTTTTTCTTCTTCTCATGAATATGGTACCCGCGTATGTGGAATTCAGAGGTTACATCACTGTTTATTTACTGCTATTCAATTGGCAGACACTTTTATTCAGAGAGACCCCATGTTGGAGTGAATAATACAATCCATGAGTAGCTAGCTGTTAGCTGGTATCAACAGCAATAATATGCTGTTAAGTCCTTATAAGCATGGAATCACTTGGAAACACTTGAGCAGCATTCCAACAACAGGGTGCTTTATATTTTCTGTTATTGAAAATTCCAACACCCTTCTGACCAATCATCACATGAGAATTGAACACCCCAGAGGTTTCTTGACTGTAATGTTTACATCTTTCTCAGCAAACCTGCCCAGAATCAGGAGTTTGAGGCCCAGGCCAGCTTTCCCTGTGGCCTTTACCCCAGGTCTTACCCTGCTGTGTGAGCATTGGTTGTTCTCCAGGTCAGCAGATGAGATCCAGAACCTGCGTAAAATCTGCTCCTCCTGCGTGCTCGGCCATGGGGAGGGTTTGTTGTTAACTCTCCTTTCTAGCTATCCGGCGTGCTCGGCTCTGCTTATTACCTGCCCTCCATTTAACAGGGAACACCTACTCTTAGGCTTTGCAATCAAGACCTGTGAAAGAATTTTTAGATTTATTGCCTGGTACACGGGTCTCCTGCTTGGTAGTCTGTCAGTGCTAATTAGCTATGTTTCAGTACGCCATGTCCACTTTAAATATCCATATGAGAAGTAGTGTCGCCTATTATTAATCCATTCACTTCCATCGTCACATTTCGGAACCGATGGATTTTGGTTTCCAGCACCGCTGATGTTCTATAGACTTTGTGGTATCGCCCTTGAAAAGGGGACATCTGCTAAGTCGCGTGTTAGTGTGTTAGAGAACATTTCAATGTGTGTTTATCTCATGTCTGCTAGAGCTGTAGACCCGCTCACTTCTTCCAGCTCGCCGTCAACGCTTTGTGAACGAGCCACTAGTAAGAACCTTTCCTGTAGTAGATTGCCGGCCCATGTCTGTGACAATTATGGAGAACATGAGGTGAGACAGTGTACACTCTATGACCATACACTAATTTCAAGAACACAATTTAGTTCCACATCAGATGGGTTTGTGTTTTTGCTATTTCTAATGGGCTACAAAACACTTCCGATTAGACAACCACAGTCCCTGCATTTCCAGTTCATTCATCATAGTCGATTTATTTCCAGTCGTAACGTTGTAACGTTAATCAACGGCAGCATACCTGCCCCTGAGCCGCACTCATTTCTGATTTGTAAACGCTCACAGGTGGAAATTGAATTGGTCGCGATGTAGGTTTCATACCGCTCTCGTGTTCAGTTCATAACTGAAGTTGTGGAAGCAGTTTACAAAGCTAAGACGCAAGGATAAACAGTATTGACGTAATGTAAACAACGCACAACCTCGTACAAAGCGCGGTGGGAAACCCCATGCCTCATGTTTGTTAGCAAAAATCGAGCTAGCTAATCATGTAAAAGTGATCTACATTTACTCCGCAAAGTATCTACATATGTAAACGGTTCTAGATCTATCGTTTAATATGTCTGTACGTTGATTGATCTAAAGGAGACGGTATATAATACAGTATAACTCATTTAAACGCCACCAGTGCTACTGAGGAGGAGGAGGAGACCATCCCAATCTTTCACAGCAGGTGTTATTCTGAGTGGTAGTGGGGCAATATAGTCTGATTTATAGCCTGTATTATGAAGCAGGAAACTGCACAGTTACTATGAATGCAAGACAGAATTAACAGACGCCATGAGTGTACCTTCTGCCATCATTTACACATTTGAATGATCGATGTAATACTAATCGAGGTGAAATTCAGAAACGACCCGAGGCGGCTGGCGGGCATTGTTTTACATCATATTTGCCATTGTCAGGTAACTGTTCGACGCCAGACGAACGGCGTCAGCTTTCACGTGTCGCTGAGAGTAGGCTAACGCGAGGTTGGTATTTGGCCAGTAGTTGGTGCAAGTCTTTATAATCGACCGATCGGTGTGTAAAGGCGACTTACAGAGGGGTTAGAGGTTACGCTACGCGCAGACACATGATTAACCATAAGCACATCATAACCCAAACTAAAGACGGTCCCGGACATTTTCTCAAATGACTTTTTTGTTGTTGTTGTTTTTTTTCAGATCCCATCATACGTAACGCTACCTGTATTCAAGCACTCCCCCAAGCCTGGTACAGATACCACTTTTCTATTTACGACACAGCATTTTCTTTGCCCTCATTCTTTCTTTGTACTACAGAGACGGTTATGCTGAAGCATTATTGTTTTTTTTTCCATCACAGTCTCAACCACCATCCCAGGCCTGTTGTGCACGCATGCGTGTGTGTGTGTGTGTGTGTGTGTGTGTGTGTGTGTGTTCAGCGGTACAAAAAACACAGCAGCAGAACATCACACCAGAGGGGACTGGCACAGTACCCTAAGTGTAGAGCGTGTGAGTCTGTCACGTGTGTGTGTGTGTGTGTGTGTGTGTGTGTGTCATTATCTGCTTTGGCGATGCTGGAGAGTTTTTCTTTTTGCTTCCAGCCCAGGTGAAAGATCATATTTGCTTTACGCTGCTGCCGAGGCTGCGCATACAAACAAGACATCTCACACCCACACATCACCTAGCGAATATGTGTGTGTGTGTGTGTGTGTGTGTGTGTGTGTGTGAACTGTCACAGTGCTTATTATGCTAATATAAAATAACCAGAGTATCTAAGTGTGTGTGTGTGTGTGGAGACTGTTCTGACCTTGAGTCCATCCACCTGTGAGAAATCACACGCTTAGCTTATTGCTTACATGCAAAAGGATAGTGTGTGTGTGTGTGTGTGTGTTCATATATATATATATATATATGGAGACTCTTTTCTGAGGGTCTTTCCACTTCACACACACACACACACACACACACACACACACACACACACACACACACACACACGCCGGTTTCTTCTCCCGCACTGAATGGCAGATCAGCTATGGCAGTAACCGCAGCACTCAGAGAGAGGAAGTCACGATGGCGGTGTCTGGCGTGAGACTCTCGCGATGTCTAACCTGCACGTCACGCGCGCCCGTCAGTCACGCACCGCGACACCTCTCAAGCGCATCACGCAACCAATCCTCACACCAGAGCAGCCGATTTCCACTCATTCACTTATTCTGTCTTCGCAAGGAAGACTTCTAAGGTATTCACAAATACAGGTATCGCCACACTAATCCATGCATGTCGCTATGACATTCATTTTATATCACAGTCGCGCCTGCCCTGATTAGCCCGGTGTTGAGTGATTAATAACTGCAGCTCTGACAGTCGTGGCAGCTGAAAAGTCACGGGAAGTCGGCTTCTAACACCTTAGACAACAAGACAGCACCCCGCCGTTCACCGCTGGGGTTTAATACGTTATCGCCGAGTATTACGTTGCTATTAAAAGACGTGTCGTTATTTGAAAGAAACAAAACAACAACGCCTCATCGCTGATACGTGACGTGTTTTGTAAGATGCTTATTTAACACGTATGGAAGGAGTCTCCAGTGTTAGTGTGCTTTGTTTGTTTGTTGTTCGTTTACTTACGGCTGTTGCAATGTAAGTGATAATAGACCATTTCATAGCGTAAATATACAGTCAGGTCCATATAAGTATTGGACAGCGGCGATTATTAACTTTTGTTTGTACACCACCGGTGGATTTTTGAAATGAAGTAAACTCGAGACCGGGTCAAGTGTATTTTCGGCTTCAATTCGAGGCTGCATGAAGTATTTAGGATGCTAACAACCCAGGCTACATGCTCAGATGTACTGATGATCGATTTGATGAGTGATTGAGTGGTGTCGATGTAGTGAAGAAGGCCATCGCTAGGGGCAAAAGCTCATGAGTCAGAGGTCAGGAACTGAGCTATGACGGTCAGGTCTGTGGCTGTAGAGCATTGTGGGAACTGAGGTTCATGGTAGGTCAGGTCTGCAGGCTGTAGAGCAGCCGGGAACTGAGGTTCATGGTGGTCAGGTCTGTAGGCTGTAGAGGTCAGGGAACTGAGGTTTGTGGTATCAGGTCTGTAGTTGGGGAGCATTGGGAACTGGAGGTCTCGTGGTGGTCAGGTCTTGTAGGCTGTAGAGCATTGTGGGAATTGAGGCTTGTGGTGGTCAGTCTGTAGCTGTAGACATTGTGGGAACTGAGGTTCCAGCCAGGTCTGTAGGCTGTAGAGCATTGGGGAACTGAGGCTTGTGGTGTCAGTCTGCAGTCGAGCATTGTGGGAATTATGTCTGTGGTGGTCAGGTCTGTAGGCTGTAGAGCATTGTGGGAACTGAGGCGGTGGTCAGGTCTGTAGGTCAGAGCATTGTGGGAACTGAGGTTCGTGGTGGTCAGGTCTGTAGGCTGTAGAGCATTGTAGGGGAACTGAGGTCTGTGGGTGGCTGGGCTCAGGTGCTGTGAGCAGTCAGGGAAACTGAGGCTGTGGTGGTCAGGTCTGTAGGCTGTAGAGCATTGTGGGACTGGAGGTTCGTGGTGGTCAGGTCTGTGGCTGTAGAGCATTGTGGGAACTGAGGTTCATGGGTGGTCAGTCTGTAGGCCGAGAGCATTGTGGGAACTGAGGTTCAGGGTGGCCGGGGTCTGTAGGTCAGAGTATTGTGGGAACTGAGGTTCATGGTGGTCAGGTCTGTAGGCTGTAGAGCATTGTGGGAACTGAGTACTAGGTGGTCAGGGTCTGTAGGCTTAGAGCATTGTGGGAACTGAGTCTGCGGGTGGTCAGGTTGTAGGCCAGAGGCCAGGGGAACTGAGGTTTGCACAGTCTGTAGGCTGTAGAGCATTGTGGGAACTGGAGGTTCGTAAGGCTCGTAGGTTCAGGCTGTAGAGCATTGTGGGGAACTGAGGTTCATGGTGGTCGTCTGTGGTTGTAGAGCATTGTGGGAACTGAGGTTCATGTGGCTGTCTGTAGGCTGTAGAGCATTGTGGGAACTAAGGTTCGTGGGTACAGTCTGTAGACCAGATGACTCCTGGGAGTTATAATTTACGTCGGCGATGCTGACGTGATACCTACAAGTACTTCATATATGGTTTTATATTACAAGGGTCTTTTGCAACGACATAATTTAAAAAAAATAATTCTAAAGAACATGCTTTTATCCATTTTAGTTTAGTGTGTAATATCCGCGAAATGAAGTTACAGTTCCTGTTTTCTCTTTTTCTCTAATAAAACAGAAATACAGTTAGTGTTATAGAGAAACCTCCCGGTCTTTTCTTTTCTTTTGTGTAGGTTTTATCAATCTACCTTTTTCCTTGTCTTTCCTTTTTGTAAGTTAGTTTGTTTCATTGTTTTTTTCTTTCATCCACCCTTTCATATTCATTTTTATTTGTTTGGTTTATTGTCTTTTTTGTTGTTTGTTCATTTCTTTTCTTTCTTTAATCCAATTTTCTGTTTTCCTTTTGGTTTTGTTCTTCGATTTTCTTTTTCTCATCCGCTGTTTTGCTTAATTTTTCTATCGGTCTATCTACTTGTCTGTCATCTGTCTGTCTGTCTGGCTCTGTATATCTATCATCTGCTTGTCTGTCTGTGATATCTATCTGTCTGTCTGCCTGCCCATATATCTATCTGTCTGCCTGCCTGTATATATCTATCTATCTATCTGTCTGCCTGCCTGTATATCTATTCATCTGTTCGCCTGCTTATCTGTCTGTCTGTCTGCCTGTCTATCTATCTATCTATCTATCTATCTATCTGCCTGCCTGCCTGCCTGCTTCATCTATCTATCTGCCCGCCTGTATATCCATCTGCCTGCTCATTCATCCATCTGTCTGCCTGCCTGTATATCTATCTATCTATCTACTATCATCTATCTATCTAATCTATATCTACCATTCCCGGCCCATTCATTCATTCATCGACCTGCTCGCCCGTCTGTCCGCTCTGCCTGCCTGCCTGCCCATTCATCTGTCTGCCTGCCCGCCTGTATTCATCTGTCCGCCTGCCTGTATATCTATTCATTCGTCTGCTGCCTGCCTGTTCGTCTATTCATTCGTCTGTCGTCTGTTTCATCATGAAAATCGGAGGAGCGTGCACTCTGCCCTCATACATTACAGACAACCACGATTGGTTGGTCACTGACACAGGAGAGAGAGCATGATGTCCTCCCACTCAGAGCATGGCCACCTCCTCCCTTCACCACGCTACAGACGGCTGTGCATCGCCCAGAGACACCCGAGATCTCCGGATGAGAGAACCCGCCTGACCCCCAGTAATTCTCTCGCCTTAGTATCACTGCTGTTGAGCGAGCTCTGGAGAAGGTCGCCCCCGCTAGTTGAGGAGATCTTTGTGACCTTTGCACTGCCTGATGCCCGCAGAGACTTCCTGGCAGCTATGCTGCAGAGCTTTAGAAGGTACAGGATTATTTTTGTAACTAAACAATATTAAGAAATGCCGATGAACATCTAGCAGGAAAGTGAAGGATTCATGCTGGTGTCTTCGGACACGGCAAGGGACTTCACCGCCACAACCGCAGACTACTGTTCTTTTTGGGACCTACAGTTCTGTGTGATGAGAGAAACATCGCTCATACCCAGATGTCACAATGCCTCTTTCTGCAAACACACACACACACACACACACACACACACACACACTCAGATCACACGCCACGCTACACGCTTGTGCTCAGACCCTCCATCTAGATTAGTGTGAGCGAGTTTAGCCTCAATAGCACTTTGTTCAGTTGCCCAAACCTCCAGAGCACACTATACAGTGTAGCTAGAATATGTTCCTGAGAGTAGAACACTGCAATGATACAGAAATATACACACACACACATACACACTCTCACACTCCCACACACACACACACACACATCACACACACACACACACACACACACACACACTTCACACTCCCACACACACACATGACACTCACATTGACACACACACACACACTTCTCACACACTCACACACACACACACACACTCCCTCACACACACACACACACACACACACACACACACACACATACACTTATACACACACATTACATATACACTTTCACACACACTTTACACACACTACACACACACACTCTCTACACACACATATATATATATATACATTTCATATATATATATATACTTCTACATACACACACACTTACACACCACTTCACATACACTTTCACATATGCCTTTCACATATACATACTTCACACACATATACATCATATACATATATATATATATATATATACTTTACATATATTTACACATACTTTCACACACTTATATATATATACTTTCTATACATAGACTTACATATTTAAATCTCTTTCTACACACACACACACACACATATGATTTTCTCACACACATACATCACACTTATGACTCTCACATACACACACACACACACTTCACAGACTCTCACACACACACACACACACTTATACACACACAGGCTCAGACTTTCACACACACACACACACACTCTACACACTACACACACACACACACACACACACACACACACTTCATACACACACACTTTCACACATGACACTACACACCTACACACATGCATACACCATATACATTTACATATATTACATATATACATATATATATATATATACTTACATATATATATATATTTACATATATATATACTTACATATACTTACACACATATATATATACATATATATATATATACTTTTACATACATATACATAGACTTATATACACACATATATCATATACTTACATAAATATATATACATATATATATATATCTACACATACACTCTACATATATACATATACTTGACTTCTACACATACACACTCTATATTACACACACATGTAGACTGCATAGACTTCTATCTCACACACACACTCTACACACACACACACACACACACACACACACATATTAGACTACAGACCTCTCTGCCACACACACACACACACTCTCACACACACACACACACAGACTACAGACTTTCTATCTCACACACACACACACCACACACACACACACACACAGACTAGACTCTCTATCTCACACACACACACTCACACACACACACACATACACACAGACTTACAGACTTCTCTCTACACACACTCTCATACACACACACACACACACACACACACACACACACACACACACACTCTCGCTTTCTCACACACATACATATACACACACACACACACACTCTCTCACACACACACACACACACTCACATAGAGAAACTTTTCATAGTTCGAAAAGTCTGTCAGTCCAGCTGCCATTTAGATGAAGTAGTTTCAGTGTTATCTGAGGTGTCACTCTCACTCTAACACACACACTTCTCCACACACCTCTCACAAACACTCACACACTGTCTCTCTCACACACACACACACACACTCACACTCTCTCACACACATTACACACACACACACACACACATCGGTTCTTTCATGTTGTTTCTTGTTCGCCTGTTTTTGCTCATTGTTTTTCTTTCTTTTGGTTGTTTTGTGATTGTTTATCTACGTTTTTCTTTCTTTCACCCATCAACTTTTCTTTTTGCTTAGTCATAGTTTGTTTGTTTGTTTGTTTCTTTCTTCTTTCTTCCGACCTTTCTTCAGTTTCTCTCATTCGCTTTGGCTTATTCAAACCGAGCACGCTTATTTCTCCCGAACGCCTCCTTTCTTCTCCACGCCAGATCTGAATGTCGCCCGTTAGGAAATTGCATGCGTCACAAGTCAGAGACCACGCACGATCCTCCGTAGTTTGCGCAGCAGCTCAATGCACGGTCCTGCTGATCGAAACCCATGTGCCCATGCGATTTCGGCAAAAATTCTCCGCCACAACGCCCCATCCCCACATGCGAAATTCTCCGCTTGATTCTCCAAATCTGTCAGACCCATATGTTATTCTGCTCTATCAGCACTCTGAACAGCAGCCACGCCCCGGAGGAGAGAGAAACAAGAACGTAACTTTAAAATAAATACTGTGATGTCCTATAAACAGTTGGACACCCACTTAGAGTTTCGAGAGCGCAGACTGTTAAACGACAAATAAGACAAAGTTGAATGAAGAACTGTACGTGAGAGGGTAGGCCTGCATTTCCTCCTTTATACAACCTTCATAACACGGGTGGGGCGGCCGTCTTACCGAAAGGCCGTGGGCGGTTTTATTCCAACCGGCTGTTGTTAAGATGGACTGATTAAACCGTGGAACCAGGTGGCTTGATCGGGTTGAATGAAAACCCGCACCCGCCTCCGGATACGACGACACCGTCCGCAATGGATGAAGAAACTGAGAGAAACAATGAAGGCCAGATTTACAGGAACACATCCCCTACTGTGGCAGGAGTAAGGAGGAGTAGAGGAAAATGTGTGATCTCTGTTTGAGTGAGTGGCTGAGCTGATAGATACAGTCAGTAAAGGGAAGAGGAAGGAACGGTGTGTGTGTGTGTGTGTGTTACCGTGACGAGTGTATTGGGCAAGATCGCCTGATCTCGTCATATTTCAAATAACATTCCCAGCCCGTCAACGCCCAAACGCAGCATGTCTGCATTCGAAAGGTATTCTTCACGCCACCAGACCTCCGGCGGCTTTAGTTTATGTATCGCCTTCACGCCTCACTGAAACCGGGCTCGTTACAGACGGTAAAAGGCTGTGGCTGAGTGTGCTATCAACGCTTTTTATTTCACTTCATCAGCAAAACGCTACCGCTTTTCCCACTTACACGTGTTTTAAAACCAGAGACGGAAAGAGAACACGAAAACAAAAACGTGGTAATATTATTATTATTAATAATAATAACAATAATAATAATAGTTTTAATTCCACTACTGACCAAGAAATTATTGTTATTAAATGGATCATATATTAATAAAAAATATATATCTTTGTATTAATAACACAGTAATTAATTTAGTTATTATTATTATTGTTATTATTATTATTATTATTGTTATTATTATATACTATTTATAGCACTGTGTTATTTAAGCTTTTTGTAGATCTATTAATTAATTAATTAATTAATTTTTATTACATTGTAGCATAATTATGAAACACAGCTTTTTTGTAGATCTATTTATTATTATTATTATTATTAATAATAATAATAATAATAATAATAAATAGTTTTCCAATTCCACTATTGACCAAGAAGAAATTATTGTTATTAAAAATGATTCAGCTAATAAAATATATCTTTGTATTTTAATAACACAGTAATTAATTCAGTTATTATTATTATTATTATTACTATTATTATATACTATTTATAGCAATCGTAAAAAATATTAAACCTTTGTAGATCTATTAATTAATTATTATTATTATTATACGTTATTATTATTATATTATTATTATTATTATTCATTACTTATTTATTATCTCATCATTGTGAAAATGAGGTAAACATTTAGAACTTCAACTCAATTTTTTAAATTTATTTTTTATGAAACAGTCAGTTTCGTTTAAACGAATAAAACAGTCACTAGTGAAGTCAGATGTTTGTTCCGACTGTTTATGTTTATTATTATGACAAATCGAGAACTTTACCCACAAAGCAAAGAAGTGGTCATCTCTTCCGCTCAAATATTTCTTATTCACAGTCGTGTTTCTGCCATCCTTCCCAAACAAGGCTGAGTACACCCTGACACACACATAATCACCATCAGTGGATGACCCATCCCTCTGCTCCAACCATCCTCCATCGTCGGCACCATTCTCCATCCATCCATCCTGCAGCCCAGAAGAAGAGATGCTGTTTTCTTCCCCACCTCTCACTTCCTCTCACAGTTGAATACTGTTCGCCGCAAAGGCCAGATTAATTCGTATTACCCACCATCACCCGGTTATCACTGGCGTCAAGCTCCCTGCCCGTCTCCCCTCTCAGACCCACGGTCACTGCGGGGAATTATCCCGCTGCCCACCCCTCACTCGTGTACTCCTGAGAGTTGAGATCGAGGCCCCATGGTAAACAGTGCTTTGTTAGAATGCCGGGCAGCCTGACGTGGGAGCTGCTACAGCCGCCTGACAATGACATTCAGGCACAGTGCCATTAACTGCAGTGCCATATGGCTCTCATTTAAATAGAATGCATTAGTTTTGTCCAGCAGCGTGAGCCTGGGGGGTCAAGCAGCCACCTGACTTATGGGAGGATGGACTGAGAGGTGTCCACGCCCGCTTAGGAAGGTCACACAGCGCACGCCATGCTGGGAACACTTAGACCTCAGCCTCATAAATGTGAAAGAGGATTAGAAGGACGGGGCCAGACACGGCCTCTGGAAATATTGCGCCAGCTCCTGTGCTGAAGTGAAGCGATCATTCAGATTTAAGAGGACGCCTCAATGACACGGTGGAAGATTTGGAGCCGTGTTGAGATGGCTGACCTGTCCACCAGCAGCGTTAGAGGAACTGACAATATGCATGAAAAACAGATAATTGGGATTCATTTCATTATCAGCTTGATAGCTGTTTAAAGATATCAACATCACTCACTGCACCTCGCTAAAATTGACCAACTTTAACCGGAGAAAGAAACTATTTGACTATTTCAAGCACATGATATATCCTACTCCGCAGATATAGAGCAAACCAACAACACCAACGCATCAATAAAACTTCACATCCTGCCTTTAAGGTTCCGCAATTATATCGAACTGACTATGACATTCCAGTCAGAGGGGAACCAACCAAATGCTGGATGGCAAACAGAAATTGTCTGAGGTCAGCCTGAACCCCAGATGCAACAGAGAACTCGTCGGTTCATTACCGACCCTACGCACCGTGGTGATGTCAAATCTAATGATGCTGCTTTTCATTCATTTGTTAGTAACCCATTGTATAATCGTTGATTGTTTTGGTCAATTAAACCAACTGAAGATCATGAACAGGTACAACGTTAATATTTCCGCGAAAGAAAACACAAAGTCCTGCGTAATCGCCCAGGATTATGAACCTGAAACAGGCGCTGAGGACCAATCGCCAGGCATTCAGACATCGTACTGACACCGCTGGCATTTCTAAGGCTATGCTTGTTAGAGTTTTCCTCCCAGTGTTTCTGGTAAGCTGGGAGAAGAATAAAGTTTCCTCATCGGTTCAACAATATATATACGGATAGTCGATCATGATCCAGATAAAGTTAGTGAATGTGTTAAGATGCTAATAGGAACGCGAAGGTTCTATCTCGGCTATCCCGAGCTCTGGTTGTCCGCCGCTATACTCTTTACAAAAGCCTTCTGAACCATGTAAGAAGACCCAAATTTCTATTAGTTTCAGGATAAAGGATTCCCACCTACAGGCGAGCAACAACCGTGAGGGGTGTTTACAAGCCGTGCTTCTGGTTTGTGAAGATATTTTATCACATCCAGCCAACCAGCTACGCACTATGTATACACAGTCCATATACAGCTACAGACAAATGAAGTTAGCACACAAGAGAGGTCTGCTACTGATATAGGATATAGATTTTCACACCTCAACGATGTTAAGAATTCTATTCGATTGGAAGACCACGGCGGTGCCATAATGAAAGAAACACTTCACCCCAAACACTAATGCTAACCAGAAAACGCCGCTAGGGTTAATCAATATCTCTAATCATATAGGAAGAAACACAAAATGATATTTGACATGAAACCTTGAAAACCAGCAGTATATCAAGATCTTCAAAACTCGTTGTAGACTCCATGTCGCTTCCGCATTTCTCTTGGGAAATTAAATCTGTTGTAGTCGTGGTGCTGTTGAGGTTCAGAGGAGGATTTCCGTGACCTTATTATGTTTACCACCTTCTCAAGAATGTATCGCTGCTCTTGGCTATTGTTTTGGCGCCATCGGGCAATCCCACGAGGATTTAGAAAAGACACGCAACAATTGTTCTTTAAAGTAATCTCAGCTGACATGCAGAAGATGACCTCTAACCACCCCAGAGACATTATCTTCCTGCACTGAGAACTCGCGCAGGCCGCCTGAAAGACGGCTTTGACATGATGCCGGTATATCGACCGAAGCTCTCATGAATCCACACTTAAACAGGCTTACATTTACACAAACGAGAACTTATAATCATTGTCGTAACACTCAATGCTGAATTTCTCGTTTTGATTGGTCAGAAGGCTGAAGTTCTGACAGTAGTTCCGTTTTGAGAGAAATCAATGGGTTTATATTAAACTGTGTTCATTAGGTGTATATATACCGCTTGTAGTAGCAGCTAATTCACTAGGACTTGTATGGTGGATGATACACATAATATAAACCTTGTAAAGATAAAAGTTCAAGTCAGAGGCAAGGTTAGACGTTTTGCCAAGGAAGGTCTTCAGGACAAAAGATTTGTGCTTTAGGGTTTGTCAATAAGGAGAAGATAATTATTATTAAGAATTGCAAGAGAGTCGAAAAAAGGCTATTCTAACATCACTGATAACAGGGACAAACCCGGTTTGTGGACGCTCCACAGCCACTCGGTGTATTTCATTTCTGCTAAATTGTTTTGTAAGACTAATAAAGCAAATTCGGGACATTATTTTATTGACAGTACAGTGCACAACTTTGGAGTGGAACCGCAGCTGGTTTGAGTGTTGAGCTGCATCACACCACCCCTGTCCACCATCATTATTGATTATTTATATGCCTGCAGCTTCTAGATGAATATTAATGAAGAAATGTTTATCATGACGGTATTTGGAAAGAAAAGATTTTCCCCATACAACACACAACATTAATATTAATGAACGAAATGAATATCAGGGGTGCCCACGCCTTCTTTTCTCCATTCTCCATCAGGTCTGTGTAATGAAGCCCAGCACCGCAGGAGCTGGTCATGCTGCTTTGCCTCAGGTGAAAGCTGTTTTTTACTTTGCAAACTTTTATTCTGGAGCAAATTTGGCACAAATATTGTTGCACACTGTAGTCTAGAGTCAACTGTACCACTGTCATCTTGCTAACTTCCAAGAGCCAGATCTCTTTCTAAACTGCAACTTCTTTGTCTAGCGCATTAAAAGATGCCCTGACAAGCCCCATGTAGAGACGCTCCACGGTCCCACAGGAGCTCCCAGCAGTCCCTAACTCCCAGAAAGACATTACAGCTCACTGATCTCCCTGGTTTTCTTGTTGCCTTCCCTTTCAAGTGGGTCAGCCTCAAAAGGCTGTGAGGAGAGAGGATGGTCATGCCTCTGTCGTTCATCAGTTCCTGCTGTACAGCCCATATGGCCATTACCTCAGCTCTTGAGGATCCCGCTGTTTGTAGAGCCCGTGGGCTGAAGCCAGGCACCTCGGTGCTGTCCATATCTCTTGAAGCCACCCAGGAGGAGATTTAGTTAATGCTCATGTACAAAGTGTACATCCATAGAGCCCTGATAGTGCCTCCAGACCACTGAGTGGCGCCAGCCCAGTCCTGCTGCTCTGCCCTGTCCTTTGAAGGTCTCTCTCCTTTTGCCATTTCTTCTTTAATGGCTGATGAGTGGTTCAAAGTGTTGGAGCACACGAGAACTGCTGGGATCTCTCCGCCTTCCCTCCTCTCTTCCCCTTGATGTGAGCATTGGCTGGCTCCAGACCGTCATTAGAAGTCTCTAGAAGTTTAGCCTGATCTATCGACCAGGCCCAGGAGGTGAACCGGAGATCAGGCCCAATGTCATGGAGGCATCGGGCATGTTTGAGCCAGCACCCACAGGCTACAAGGATGAGACGCCTCGAGGCAAAGCCGAAACGGTAGTCTGGAAATGGAAGATTGATTCAAAGAAAAGCCATAGAAATGAGAGGCTAATGAAATAGTTTGGGCTTTTTGATTCTTCTGCTTAAGGTTTATGCACATCTGACTTGTTCTACGGCCCCAGTTCTACAAGATATTGAGCTACAAGCTTTCAGATGTCCCATTTACTTGACATGTTTCGCCCATGGCACCCACGGATTCATTTGTCACACCAATTGGGGAAACTTGGGTTGAGGAGCGCATTAATAGAAATGTCAGAACTTGTGAACATCACGACAATGAAATAAATGTTGTTCCGGGGCAACATCGAAATCACTGCATGGAGGACATGGATATTAATACTGTAACTGTTTCTGGGGCTGTCTCTATCGCGCTTCAAGATCCAGAAAGGTCTACAGCTCTGGTTGCTTTTGGCTCACTGTGCAAAGAAAATATCTTCTGCAGAGACAAGTTCGCTGACGACGCCCTGCGAATCCGAACAACAAGACGCTATTTCCAGGTCGTAACAACATGTTACCTTTAGTCGTTGCTTGTAGAAGATGCTATTATTGAGCATTAGTTCCGAACGACATATCATCGCTTTCTATCACGCAAACGCCGCCACTAGTTAAAGCAATGTGTTTTCGGTCCTTTCATACCGCAGTTTTTTCTCGGACAGTGAGAGTAGGCAGACACGCTGCTCGATACACCAACAACCTCAAACTCAAACTCTGTCTCGGCACTAATCCTCCTCCCAGACAGCAGGGTTTCGCCTGCCACGACCTTTCGCCAGCCCTGTTCCTTTGCAAACCGTCACCAGAATAAATTATTAGTGATAATCCGGCCGTTTTTTTTTTATTTTTATTTTTTATGCTCTAATCACGCTTGATTCATCTGAGCGAGATACGTAAAAGTCTCCGCCCTGCAGAGTGGCAGAACAGTTATACGCCGCTGGTCACATTCTGTATGTAGCAGCTTAAACATGCTTAAAGGATGACCATGGAGTCGAGGAGACACGGTTAGCTGGAAGACCTCCAGACGCTATGGCGGGCAGATAAAAGTAAAGCGCCTGTTCTTCCCTTGACAGGCCGATTAGACGCCTAAAATTTGTGAGCATCCGCGAAGGTTGAGCCCAGAGGAAGAGGTAGGACTGTTCAGTCAATCTAGCACACACAGGAGAAAAACAAATACCGTTCTTTTCGGTTTATTCCTGTAAAATAGGTTGCCAGTTTGAAAAGATGGTTGTTGTTGATTCAGAGTTTTAGAACTTAGATAGGATGAACTTGAAGAATTTCAGGTTCTTTTTTTTTCAGGATTATAATACAAATGTACGGTGATAGTATCTTTCGGTATTTTATGGCCATTAGATGCCGGCTAAGGTCCTTTTTAAAAAACACCAGTGTGTTATTCTAGGCCCCCAAACACCAGCATCGCCCCTGTCCTTAAAACAGTGGTCCCTGCAACCCCGTCACTGGCTGACTGCACCCGTCCGGGTCATTTGGTATCAACAGACAGAAAGAATAAATAACTTACTATTTCGCTCTTATCTGGAATCTGAAAATGAGCGGATTCTCTCCGCATCCCACACCACACTTGACGCATGTCAAGATGCCTTGCCCGGGCTCTTCACGTGATTTGCTGAACCCTCACCATAGAGACCAGAGAGCAAGAGAGAGAGAGGATGTTAGGAAGTTGCTTATCACATTGGATCTAGCTATTATTAGATTTAAAAAAATACCCAGTTTATGCTCAGGTCCGTCGCTTTATTTAATAGATTATCCACCATTAATTCCAAGGCCGGTCCGTGAAATATCGCCTGATATTAAACCGCCGTCCATGGCGCAAAAAAGAATCGCTGCTGGAAAACACCAGTGTTATTTCTAGTCCTGAAACACATCGTTCCCCGTCCATTAAAAATACCAGTGTTATTCTAGTATTCCAAAACACCAAGACGCCCCTGTCCTTAAAACACCAGTGTTATTCCAGTCTCAAACACCAGCATCGCCCCTCGTCCTTTAAAAACACCAGGTTATTCCAGTCCTCAAAACACCAGTGCAATTGTTCCTGTCCATTAAAAACACCAGTGTTATTCCAGTATTCCAAAACACCAAAATGCTCACCTTAAACACCAGTGTTATTCCAGTCCTCAAACACCAAATGTTCCCGTCCATTAAAACACCAGTAAGATATTCCAGTCCTCTCAAAAACACCAGCATCGTCCCTGTCCTTGGGAAAACAATTGTTATTCCAGTCCTCAAAACACCAGTACTGTCTGTCCTTAAAAACACCAGTGCTATTCCAATCCTCAAACACCAGCATCGTCCCTCAGTCTTGCAGAAAAACACCAGTGTTATTCCAGTATTCAAAACACCATAGCAACGTCCTGTCCTTTAAAACACCAGTGTTATTCCAGTCCTCAAAACACCAGCATCGCCTTCCTAACTCTTAAAACACAGTGTGTGTTATTCAGCGTCCTCAAAGCACTGTAAAATCCCTGTCTCAGTAATTGTAGTGTTGCCTCCTAGTCCCCAAAACACCAGCACGTCCCTCATGTCCATTAAACACCAGTAAGTTCCAGTATTCCAAAAACACCAGCATCGCCCCTGTCCTTTAAAACACCACAGTGTGTTATTCCAGTACTCAAAACACCATCTTCCTGTCCTCACCAGTGTTATTCCAGTATTCCAAACACAGCATCGCCCCGTCCTTAAAACACCAGTGCGGTTATACGAACCTCAAACACCAGCATCGGCCCTGTCCTTTTAAAACACCAGTGTTGTCTCCAGTCCTCAAACACCAGCACGTCTCCCTGTCCTGCAAAACACCGTAGTGTTCCAGTATTCCGCCCTCATAACGTCCTCTGTCCTTAAACACCAGTACCCAGTCCTCAACACTGTGCACCTCTTGTCCTTAAAAAACACCAGTGTGTTGGTCTTCCAGTCCTCAAAACACTGTGCATACATCGTCTCCCTGTCCTTGTAAAAACACCAGTGTTATTCTCACCAAAACACCACAGCATCGTCCTCCTGTCCACACAGTAAAAACACCAGTGTTATTCCATTCCAAACACCAGCATCGCCCCCGTCCTTAAAAACACCAGTGTTATTCAGTATTCCAAACACTCAGCATCGTCCCTGTCCTTAAACACCAGCAGACCCAGTCCTCAAAAGTGCATCGCCCCGTCCTTAAACACTGAAAGGCTCCAGTCCTCAAAACACTGCAAGACCTGCCTTAAAAACACCAGTGTGTTATTCCAGTCTCAAAACACCAGCATCGCCCCTGTCCTTAAAACAATTAGTGTTATCTAGTCCAAACCAGCATCGCCCCTGTCCTTAGAAAACACCAGTGTTATTCTAGGTCCCCACCAGCATCGTCCTCCATTAAAACACCAGTGTTATTCTGTAGTATTCCAAACACCAGCATCGCTCCCTGTCCTTAGTAAAACACAGGCAAAAACCCAGATTCCAAAACACCAGCATCGCCCTGTCCTTAAAGACCACCCAGGCACTGTTGCACCAAACACCAGCATCGTCCTAAAAACACCAGTGCAGGTTCCAGTCCTCAAAACACTGTAGCATCGGCCCAGAAAAAACCAGTAAGTTCTGAACCTCAGGCATTCAGTGCATCGTCCCTGTCCTTAAAACACAGTATATTTTAGTCCCAAACACCAACCATTAAAACATCAGTGTTATCTAGTATTCCAAAACACCAGACTGCCCCTCGTCCTGTAAAACAGTAGCACGGTCCCCAAAAGACCAGCACTCGCCGTCCTTAGTGTAAAATGAAAAGGTTCCAGTATTCCAAAAACACCAGCATCGTCCCTGTCCTGCAGAAACACCAGTACCAGTCCTCAAAACACCGCATCGCCCTGTCCCAAAACACAGTGTAAGCATTCCAGATTCCAAAACACCACATTGCCCCGTCCTTAAAACACCAGTGTTCTAGCTCAAACACCAGCAGTCGCCCCTGTCCTTAAACACCAGTGTTATTCTAGTCCAAAACACCAGCATCGTCCCTGTCCATTAAAACACCAGTGTTCCAGTATTCCAAAAACACTAGCATCAACTCCTCTGTCTCGAAAAATTGTGTTATTCCAACTCAAACACCAACATCGCCCCTGTCCTTAAAACACCAGTAGCACTCCAGTCCTCAAACACCAGATCACAACCTTTAAAAAACACCAGGCAGATATTCCAGTCCTCAAAACACTCAGCATCTCCCTGTCCTTTTTAAAAAACACCAGAAAAGAATTCTAGTCCCCAACACCAGCATCGTCTCAACCTTAAAACACCAGTGTTATTCCAGTCCCTCAAAACACAGTATCGTCCCCGTCCATTAAAAACAATAGTGTAAGAATCGGTATTCCAAACATGACTGTTATTCCTCATCTAAATCACGACAAGTATTGTTTCAAATGATCAGCATCGCCCCTCGCCTTCAAAACGCCAGCATTATTCTCTCCCTCAGTAGAAAATGCACGTTGCTGAGTCTGGAATTCTCCATCCCTCAGATGCCACCTCCTCACGCATCGAACCTTTCTCGCCCTGCGATTTCTACTACCGCGCGACGGATCGGGATTTGACCTTCTGCAGGCGCACATCGTGAGCGATTTTGTCATGACGTATTCCTGCTCCCCCATGTGAGCCGTTGTCACACCACCTGATGTGAAAGAGACATGAAAGATGAGCTATACAGCACTGTCTCTGAAAGCTGAGCAGATTGATTTTCATAGTTTGTCAGCGTCTGATCATTTTTCCTGTGTTTATTTTTACTTGAGTTATTCTGGGAGTTCTGAAGGAGGGTCTGTCCAGCCAACAGCAGCTCATGCATGGTGCAGACAGGCAAGGGTCACCAGACGAACCAGATGCATTCCTCCACATCCTGCTGATAGGATTAATCTGTTTAAAGGTTGTCCCGAGACCACCACTCTTTCATTTGGAAACACTTTACACGACCCAGCTTTACAAAGTGTGGAAGGTTGTCAGTGCCTGACCAGCACCATTGACAGTATTTAAAACCACCATACCACCCTACCCTTCACATTTAGGCACCTATTATTACAATAGACCTCCTGATCTTTACCAAATTCATAACAGAAATACACCAGAGCATTCCATGGTCTAAGTGAGGACCCCGCACTTTAGATAACAAATTTACAGTATATTTACCTAGATGAAGTGAAGGAAATCACACAGCATGGCCACAAAACATTCCAAACTATCCCAACCCCACCCTGACCTGCCTGATCCCATCCTGATGCTCCAATCCCTGAATGAGCCTCTCACTTCAACTGGAGGCTACAGCCAGATTGCTGAGTACCACTTGAACCACCATGGAAATGGTTTTGGACCTCAATCATAGTAGCTTCCTCTCAGGTGGCTGCTGGGACTACGCATGATGTCCTTGGGACCTCAATCACCACATGCAGAAGTTTTTCACACTCAGGTCTCCTTTAGTGAACAGTGGACTAGTTCAACACACAACAGACTTCATATAAAATTATAATTACTTTTCACTTTCACACCCATCCGCCACCCAGAGATGGGTCTCTGAGTCCGGGCAAGGTTCCCTGCCTCATATCATCATCCAGCAGGGAGTTTCACCACCATCACCACCGCCTCTCTACCTAATAGAGATACAATTCACACACTTCAAATCTCATTATCCCAGGTTGCTTCTCTAAATCTGTTGAGACAACGCCCGCTGTTAAAAGCGCCACACACAACTGGAATTGAATTTGAAACCAATCAGCAAGTTAACCACACCAGCAATGAATTATCGTGAAGTCACCCAGAGTTCACAACAAACAACAAAATTTAGATTACGAGGCAGTGAGGCAAGCAAACTACAACAATGGTTCAGTTTAATTTGATATTTCAGTCTCAAATTAAATTTACGGCCTGTACTTTGTTAGTGTAAAACAATTTATGAAAAGAAAACAAAACATATGCGAAATGAATATACAATATGGGGTCTTTTTTTTTTTTTTTTAAATAAGAATGTTGGGTATTATGCTATATCTGAATATCATTACACTGTAAATGTCTATAACATCTTCATATTTCCATGCCAAAGTACACTTTATCTCAATCTGTAGAGAAGATTTAATATCTCACCTAATTAACGCTGTACTTGTTTGCACTGACTGTCTGACACGGTTGATGTTTAGTAGCGTACGATACACTACACGACAACACTGTATTAGAATGATGTTCAGTTCTGATTTGGTAACGATTCGTTTACTGGACCCATTCATTAATACTCTGGGAAACAGACACAGAATGAACCACACAGACATACAGTGCACAGACAAAACATTAGAAACCATAGACACCACATATAGAAACCATAGACACGATATATAGAAACTGACACAGACACGTATAGAAACTGACACAGACACACACACACCTACACAGACACTATTACACACCTACATAGAAGACTCACACACCACACAGACACCACAGACACTCACACATGACTCACACAGACACTCACACACAGACACGACACAGGAAATCACAGGCATGACCAAGATGACACTCACAGACACGTATAAACTGATACAGACACGACATAGAAACTGACACACAGACATGACACACACACGACACACAGACACTCACACAGACACTGCACAGACACAACGTATACTCACACAGACACCACACAGACACTATACACAGAATATAATATGTGACACATGAAAGAACCATGCAGTCCACAGATCCGACAGACATCACAGCGAAACTCACACATACACTATACACAGAAACTACACATATACACGATACACAGATGCATACAGACACAGAAACTCACATACAATGGCACAGAATGCATACAGACAGACACGACACACAGACACGCCCACACAGAGACACGACAGACACGACATACATACAGACACGACACAGACATCAGCACACAGACCCGATACAGACACACAGAAACCTTCACACAGAAACTCACACACACGATACAGAAACCACACACAGACACGACATAGACACGACACAGACATATAGACACGAGACATGACACGATATACAGACACTATATAGAACTGACATACACGATTTAGACCAGATAGACACGATAATAGAAACTACACAGAGACGATACAGAAACTCACACATAGACACGGTATAATACAGACACGACACAGACATTATTAATATCTCATACAGACCCGATACACAGAGCTCATACAGAAATTCACATACATAACACATAGAAACTTACATATACACGACGAGAGACTCATATACACACGACACGACATAGAACTCACATTAGAACCATTAGACATTTATATAGACGATGATATATTGACACGGTATATAGACATCATAGAAATATAGACCATAGACATCACTCACATAATAAAACTCATACAGAAATCTACACACACGATTTAGACCCGATACAGGTCTGACACAGAAACCTTCATACACAGACACACATGACACGACATACAGACACGAAGGACACGATAATAGACACGTATGCAGTTATCACATAGACATTTACATAGAAATACACAGACAGACACGACATAGATAGACACACATAGACACGACATATAGACATTTACATAGACATTTACATAGAAATTTCATATATATACATAGAAATTATACATGAGATACTTACACACCCGACACTCACACAGAAACTCACACAGAAACCTTCATATACCACAGACATTTACACAGAAATCATACATAGATCTACATAGACATCACACATAGAGACAACAGAAACGCATAGAAATTATAGCAGGCAGGCTGGTAGAGCGGGGAAGGTTCACTAATCGTAGGGTTAGTTCGACTTCGCCACCCGGTGACTCTACATGCTTAAGTGTCCTTTAAGACACATCACTGAACCTCGTTGCTCCGGCGTGTTAGCGCTTTGCACAGCCTTCCATATCATGGTGTGTGTGTGTGTAATGATGGTGAATGAAATACGTGTGGGCTGGATGTGTGCCATAAGTGCACACACATTACATGCACACGATACAGATAATGCCCACATAGAAACTCACAGAACCTGCCACATGAGACACAAACATATTTTCACAGAAGCTCAGCACAGACACTATTAATACACATGCTAGACATGACATGACACAGAAACTCATAGATACAGAGAGAGATAAAGTAGTAAAGGTTAAGAGTAATATTTATTGAATGAATTATAAGTCATTATTATTAGAGAGAGACGCTCAGATTGAGAGAGATCTCCACATATGAATTCAGATGAACTGTAACTCTATATACGGTTAAAACCGCGCAGCTTATTCATTTAGTACATATATATATATATATATATATATATATATATATATATATATATATATATGTGTGTGTGTGTTTAAACAGTGCAGGATAGGACTATAAATAGTAGCTGAAACCACTTTTCTAGAGTGCACCTCCGCCTTGAGCTCAAATGATGACACATCTGACTACATCTCTGGAGCATTAAATGTATCCCATAAAGAAGTAGATAACGCACACACACACACACACACACACACACACTCATGTATGCACTGCGCATCACCCAGTCCAGAGAATCGCTGGACCTGTCCTAACCTCCTGGATACGAGGAATTTTTGTGTGGTGTACTGTGAGCATGAGTTGTTGTTTTTTTTTCAGTGCATCACTCATATTTCTGCTCGGGTAGCACGCCTGCCCTCGGCCCTCTCTTTCTCCTCACCCCGGGACCTGAAACATTTTTTTAGTCTCCTTTTTTTTTTCACTCCAAACCAACACCTGCCTTGTGGAGCAAACAAGAGAGAGGCAGAGTTTTCTCAGAGGAGTTCCAAATGGCCTTTTAATCAGCTCCAAGGCACCAGGCTCCTGTGTGTGTGTGTGTGAGACAGAGGAATAAACTCAGCTGCAGGTCCCAGCGCCTCCCTGGCGAGGTGGGAGCCAAGGGCCCTGGATGGAAGTCTTCAGTGGTCCGCTCACTTGGTACCAGAGAGGAATGGCTACTTAAAGGTGATACGGCCTCAGTGCACAATTATCTCTTGTGTTTACGATCTGTTCACAGGACGAAAAGATGCCTCAGAACCCCAGCCGCTTTATATAGTGTTTACTGCCATGGATCGCCCACCCTTCCTATTGTCAAACTGAACCTGCTATGTTGTTCGTGTTTAGGAGTGGGCTGGAAGGAATGATTTGCAGAAGCACGGCAATTTTTTCAACACAACCCGGGTCATAGGAATATTCAGTCACAGCTTGATAACCATATCTCTTGTTTTCAGGAATGGCAGAATCTACAGAAGAATCACGCTTGGCTTGGCTTTCATCGAATAATCAAATCTATGGAAGGTATTCTCACGAGATTTGATCACGTCACCCTGTGTTTAGCAATGTTGCTCTCTGGCTCCCGTCCATCGTGATCCAGATGATTCGTTGTTTGTCTTTAAACTTAATGATCGACGCTGCCTTCTTATAAAGATCGCCTTACACCAGCATCTTAGCCCACGAGATTTTTAAGATCTTCGATAGGTTTTCTGTATGTATGTCCTCGAACTACACAAAAAGAAAAAGTCCATGAGGCAATATGAGCTGTGCCCGCCGCTCGTATAGAATCGATTACACCAAGATCCGCCGCCCTCAATTACTTTAAAAAGACGGCCAAATGTGCGTGTCTTCCCAGGTGCTTAATATCTACGCGCGTATTGTCTGTTGCTTTACTCAGCTTCCAAAGACGTTGGTCATCAGCTTTTCGCTGTGCTTAAATAAAGTTATGTAAATAAAACTGCACTTACTGTATATATATTCCAGTAAAAATCAACCACACACATATGACCAGGTGTAAATAGTGCCATGTTGTTCAGAGCATATAAGTAGCGTTTGAAGTCGTTGTGTATCGTAGAATGAGCCATCGTATCAGCATTGAACATTACTATAGTTTGTCTTTGTTTATTTTTTCATCGCTTTCTTTTATTCATGACGATCGTAATTCAAAACCACCTTGGTAAAAGAGCTGTTATGTTTTAATGCTGTTTACCCATTCAATTGCTTTCTTGTTAGCAGATCTGGCAACCCATTTGCTTGCACTACACACACTGTCTTTCAGTATACCACACAGTCTTGGGAATCAGATGGCACATCAGCTGCATTAATTGCTCCACACCATGTGTGTACTTGCTCTACAGGAGAGTTTTATTAACTCCCCCGATTTAGGCAGGCACCTGCTGTTTAGTAGGTGATCCCAGGCCCAGGCGTGGTAAAAGAAAAGAAAGTCGGTGTTTATATTAACTCAAGACAGGTGAAGCTCACCCTTATTAGTTTATTGAGAGTTGCAGACTTACAGTAAGAACAACAAAGCTGACGCTAATATTAAAGGGAGGTTTTGTGTATTTAGAATCAGGTGATGCAGCTGTTTGTCAAGTTTTGCCCTATTCACATTACTACATATATATACACCCTTCTATGTAAATGCGTTGTTGAGTACTCAAGGTTGCCAAGACATTTTTCTTGCGGATGGTATTATGTCATAGTAACTAGCAATGGGCGGATAGTACCATCAGATTGTATCATAGTAACACCATACGGTAACACCATAATGTCTGTAGTAGTAACACCACAGTGTAAGGTCATAGTATCATCACAGTGTATCAGTAACACCATAATGCCAGGGACCAATGCTCTAGGAACACCATAATGTGTCGAAAACACCATAATGGGTCAGAAATACCATAATGTGTCATAGTAACACCATAATGTGTCGAACAACTACAGTACGTGCCATAGTAACACCATATAAAATTAGTAAATTATACGAGAGTCTTGCAACACCACAGTGTGTCATAGTAACACTACAATGTGTCATAGTATCATCACAGGCATAGCACCATACCACCAATGTATCGAGAACACCACAAACAACAACAACAACAACACACAACGTCGTACCGAGTACCATAATAAATACCACCATGCTGCCAGTAGTAACACTACAATGTGTCAGAAATTACATGTCATAGTACTATACGTGTCATAGTAACACCATAATGTCATAGTACCACCATAATGTGTCAGTAAATAATTCATAATGAGTCATAGTAAAACCACACGCACTATGAAAATACACCATTGCGTCGTTTGTAGTACCCATCATGATGATGTGTCATAGTAAAACCACAGGCCGTACCACCATACTGTAACACCATATGTCATAAACCACCCATAATGTGTCATAAACACCACAGCCAGAGCACCATGATGTGTGTCATAGTAAAAACCACAGTGTCATAGTAGAAACACCATAATGTGTCAGTAACACCATGTCATAGTAACACCATATAATGAGTCATAAAAATTATACCACCATACGTGTCATAGTACCACCATATACGTGTCGTAGTACCACCACAGCGAGTGTCGTAGTACCACCATGTGTCGAGTAACACCATACGTCGACCATAATGTGTGTCGTAGTAACACCATATCAGTCGAACGTGTCAAGGTACCATAATGTGTCACAGTACCATAATGTCATAGTAACATGTGTCATACCACCATAATGTGCGTCAGTAACACCATAATGCGTCGTGAGTAACACCATATAATGTGTCGACACCATAATGTGTCAGGCCCATAATGTCAGAAAATTCATGCGCACGTGTCGAAAGTACCACCAATGTGTCAGAATTCGTTCAGTACGTCAGTAACAACCATACGGTCGTAGTACCACCATAATGTGTCGAAAATACCCATATAACGAGTAACACCATACGTGTCGAATTACACGTAGTACCATACCGTCAGTACCACCGGCACAACAGCAGTCGTAAACACCATAATGTGTCGTAGTACCACCATAATGTCGTAGTACCACCATAATGTGTCGAAGTGCACCACCATACGTGTCGTAGTAACCATATACAATGTGTCGTTGCACCATAATGTGTCACGTCAGAAAGCACCATAATGTGTCATAGTAACCAAAATGTCAATGAACTATACGTCGTAGTACCACCTTCGTGTGTCATAAAACACCAAATGTCATATAGTACCACCATGTGTCGAAGTAGTAATACCATACGCGTCGCAACACCATACGTCAGAGTAACACCACATAATGTGTCGTAGTACCATAATGTATCGAAATACCATACGTCGGTACCACCATATAATGTGTCGAAAAGACCATAATGTGTCAGAGTAACACCATAAAAAGTCGGTAACACGAAAATGTGTCAGAAAAGGTCAGCACGTCGAAAACCATACGTGTCATAGCACCATACGTCGGCACCATAAGGCACGTGTCGTAGTACCACCACCATGTGTCGAGTTCATAATGTGTCGTAGTAGCACCATACGCGTCATAACACCATAATGTGTCGAAATTATGTCATAGTAACACCAAAATGTTGTGTGGGAACACATGTGTCGAACACCATGTGAAAACACCAAAAATGTGTCAATATAATGTGTGTCGAACACTATAATGTGTTGTAGAACAACATAATTCGTCATAGTAACACTATACAAAGTCGTAGGAACACCATATAATGTTGTAATTCAACGTCATAAACATGTATCATAGAATCAGTGTGTAATTTTAGCAACACTATAGTAAAAATCATAGATGCGTGGTCATAGTAAATCAAGACTATAACGACACCAAAGTGTTATAGTTAAATCCGTGTGTGTGTGTAGTGTGTGTAAAGGTATCAGGCATTGGTTTTTTGTTTTGTTTTATGTTTTTCTTCGAACTGATCAGGTCATGGGCCTGCATATATCCATCTGCCAAGACCCATCTGTCCCCCTCACAACACACACACACACACACACATGCACACACACACACACACATGCACACACACACACACACACACACACACACACACACACACACACTTGAGCCTCAGAGTAAAGGAGCACAGGCGCTGTCCAGGGTGCTGGCAATGCCTATCACTCTCCCACTGTACACTGTAGAAGAGACACTCTGTCCTGCTGCTGTCTTAGTTTACCTGCCTACTGTAACTGTTGGCATGGCATACAGCAGATATGTGAGGACACCACCACCAACACACACACACACACACACACACACACACACACACACACACTATGTGTTGGTTATTTTATACATTGTTCAAACTATACACCATCACATTTCACCGCATTATTTATTTTCATTAATGTCATCAACCAGGAAAAGTGGCAGAGACCATCTTTGGCAAGACAAATTCCATAAAATGAGTAACAAGATTATAGAATAAAGTTCTTTAAATATGTCACCACACATGTCATTCATGAAGAAAGTTGAAATCGCTCTTGTATTGTCTATTCGCTTCCATGTTGTTCGTTGTATTGTTGTTTATACATAATATTATTCTGAGAAAGCTCCATATGCAACATGGGTCCTCATTACTTTCCGTTGAAGTAAAATGACAATGGGACGCAGTTTCAGAGGGCAAATTGTCATCTTCTGAACACACACCACACAAATGAATTTCTTATATTGGCAAGTATGTGGAAGTTCAAACCCCCAGATGTGGCTTTACGCCCTATTTTTTCGGGCAAACCAACATTTGAACGTAGTAGTCATAGAATAACCGTTGTATTGTTTTATTAGACAAGCAGAAAGAAGAACTGTCATGGAAACCATAGTTACAATTCCATCTAGGTCTAACCAGGTCTAACTGTAATTCAGTTCGCTACTCAATGTAAAGAAGCAGTACTAGGTGAGGATATAATGAGTAATTGAGTGAGTTACCAAGACCATGGTTAAATTACTGTAAATTCCACATATTGTTCTAGAACAATACCCCCTACCAAAGACATTACATTCAATCATAAGAACGTAGCTGAACAAAGTTTAAATGGTTACCAGGCACATTACTCTGCTATTACCAGTAGTTATCCACTATTCCATCCATCCATCCATCCATCCATCCATCCATCTTATTCCTTTAGGGTCATTTCAACCTGGAAGCCTATCCAGGGAGTGGGGGTACAAAGTTGGTACACTCCATCAGAGGCACACCATACACACACACTCACACAACGTATCTGTACACTACGGACACTCTTAGACACGTGCCCATCAGACCACATGCATGTGTTTGACTGGGGAAACCGAGCACCCGGAGGGAAACCCCTGCAGCAGGGGGAGAACAGGCCACACGGGCCACTGTGGACTTGAACCCGAATTTTTGTGTGTGATCGCCAACGGCGAACCAACACCAAATATCGTCAGCCGATGACACTACGTTCGATGAGGTTTTGTTTCTGTTAGAGTATATATCTAGTATATTTTATTGGTTCTTACAAAGTCCTTAGAAACTTTTCATTCTCTTGCATACTACAGTGTTTATGCACAATTCTAGCTAATCTAATCCAATAATAAAAGCATGGGCCCCATAACTAGGCAAAAACATGGTGGAAAGCAGCAGCCCTTTCCCATCGATCCCTGGCTTAATGTAAAAGTGTAACAAAACTCACTATTAAATGAGTGCGTTTTTACTTTACAGTCGTATACCTGTTCATTTTGCATTTGTGTGTGAGATTTTATTGTTATCCTTTCTAAAACAGAACCTGTCTTGGTATTTCACCGTAAACCCAAATGATCTGCCTCCCACATTTATATCCAGTTAGTACCTGAACTTCGTGGACTATAAAAACCCAAAAGTCATAGAACAGACTGAAAGAAGACGAGATCGACCCTAGATCCATACGCCATGACATTTTTCCATTTTCAACACAACTTTGAGAACCGACGTCTACTCTGCCCACTTATCCCACCCCTTTGACAGGCATCGTCGTAATGAGATAATCAATGTTATTCACTTACGTTAATAAAGAGGATAAGAGGGTGAGGCTTTTATAACAACGCTCGATACAAAGTCGTCTGGCAGCGCTGGGAGTAGAAACCAATTTAAAACCTCTGGCTTTCTTTTGTATGCATACAAATACGCGCTATGTAAAATGAAATGCCAAGTGCGCTTAACCCACTGCCATGAATGTTAAAGGTTTATTCAAGCTTACTATTAGGCAGAGGAAATGGGTTTCCCGCTTTGCTCTCGTCAAGTCTCGCTAGTAATTCAGGACGCATTACAGGACATGTATGAATATTAATGTGTTATGAATTAAACCTCAACTGAAACAGGCAAAAAAGAAATTACACCAGTATCATGCACCAGACAATTATACCAAACTGCAGCGCTTAATATGCAAAATAGGGTGTAAATCCTGATCGAGACTCTGGCTGTTCCAAACAGCTGCTTGAATTAAAACTGGAGGTGATGGTATAACTGTGTGAGAGACAGTCATTTATACTGGATATTTTGACTATATAGTGGAAAGTAAAGCTGTTAATTGTTATGGTATGGATGAGAGCTGGGGTTAGTACTGCCTCACCTCACACCTCCGAAACCGAGACCACCCGCCCTGTGCGTGAGCTCCTGTGCTGCGGGGGCCTCCGGCATTCGCCAAGCCTCCCAGTCCAAATGACATGCATGGTAGTCTGATCTGCATGTCTAAACTGTCCGTAGTGAATGGGTGTGAGTGTGTATGTGACGTCCTGCGATGGATTGGCACCCTGTCCAGTTCACCTCGCCAGGTACCCATGCTCAGTGACCCAGGTTCCCGGTATAGAAGATGGATGACAAGAGCTGTACATTGACTTATTCAGTTTATTATTTTAGAGTTGTACAATACGTACGAAATTGTTATGTGTTTACAGGTC
>JAAGNN010000053.1:0-76830 GCA_012411365.1 Ameiurus melas
TTGCTGAGCGCCCCGCCCACTGACCACGTTGAAGCAATCCTCCAGACAGGATCACATTTGTTCCAGTGTAATCACCAACATCATGAATCATCAAAATCATGTCGTAGACTCAAACACATGCACCAAAGCACTTATTCCAAACAGCTCGCTCCCATCCCCCTCATCTCCCTATAACTAGTGGATGAAACCACATCCAGCATCCAACTGAGACAAAACCTGTCATCCTGATCTTGGCGAGGAAATGATTCACCGGGTTTTCTCAATCACATGTCTGACCACGGCCCTTTAGATCTCCAACCCACAGAAACATCATGCTGCCTTTCCGAAGGATTTTCCGGGCTTGTCACATCGTGGGTTGATCTCTGCTTCCACGCCCTGCCTACTTCCTGCAGTATTTGATGGAGGGTTCGAGAAGTCAGCCAACCTACACCTGCTTCATAAAATATTTCTACTTTGTTAACAGAAACAGTTTCTTCTGACATTTGAAAGAATTAAAGCAACCCCATGTCTGAAATCCTTCCCCTCACGGCCCCAGATATAATCTCAACCTATTTAACACTGACACCAAGCAGGTTAAAAAAACAGAGCGCTTACCATTTAAAGCAATAAAACAAGGAATAAACAGTCTTAAAACACGCCGCACGACTGCTCAGTCAAGAGAGGGGCGGCCAGGGTAACAAAACAGCTTGACATGCAGAAGTCACATTTATTTACAACTAGCTAGCGTACCAGTAGGGTAAAATAAATTTAGGGTCTAGCTTATGTATAGCCACCCATGTATACATACACCGATCAGCCATAACATTAAACCCACTGATAGTGAAGTGTAACTTGATTACCCCAATACAATGGAACCATGTCATGGGTGGAGATGATGGCAAGTGAACAGTCATTTCAAAGTTGATGTGTCTGGAAGCAGGAAGAATGGGCAAGTGTAAGAATCTGAAACGACTTTGACAACAAATTGTGATGAGGTATTTCCTGCAAAAGGGTTAGTACAGTACTACCAATATGGTTATCTAAGAAGGATACAGGTGAGCAATGATGGCCAGCCTAACCTTCCATCCAACAATCATTCTAGAAGTATCATGTTACTTTAACTACTTGAATTTTACTGAGTCTAACAAAGCAACTGAGTGTACTTAAAGTCACTGAAGCATTGAGCCATGTGGAGTATTAATTTGAGTAATGACTGAAACAGCGCGTTAATTGAGCACTATGGCGCCAGAAGTTTCTGGGACACCTGACCCGCTACACCTACATATGCTCCTTCCTCAAACCCGTCAGCATGACAATGCCTTGTTCACATAAAATGAGCCCATGAAGATGGTTGGCCAAGTTCGAGGAAGAACCCATGATGCTCATGTCTGATTGAGCACAAAACCAACCACACATTTTGCTCCAAAATCTAGGAATGCCTTCCTAGAAGATGTTGAGAGTAGTTATTACAATATAATACAAAACGGGACTAAATCTGAAATGGGATGTCTAACAAGTACATGTGGTGTGTTGGTCAGGTGTCCACAAACTTTGGTCGTAGTGGTATCTTGTTACTAGGATTAGACTGAGTAATGATGGAAGGTCCAATCCATTCATGTTTAAACAAAAAGCAACAAAAACATATTGTGCTTTTTGGGTTACCAAAACCATAGACAATAAAATAGAACAGTCAAGAATCTATCATGACGAGAGGCTGACACATTACTATTATCATTATCATTATTGACACTATCATCATCATCAGTTTTAAACTTATATTATTATTCGTAAGGTTGGTATACATCTCTTGACAGTTTTTTTTTTTCCCATACATAGTTCAGCTGCTTCATCTCATCGGTTTTAAAGTGTGCTTTTAGGACGGATTAGTCTCCATTTCTTCCTTTATTTTTTACTTTTTTTTTGAACCTACAAAAATAAGCTTCGTGGCATGAAATTAAAGCAACTTTTCAACCAAAATGAAAAGGTACCCAAGCCGTTTTAGCCGAGCATATGATACTAAACTGGCAGCGAGAGTGCAAAAAAATTACAAATAAAAAAGAAGCAACTTCAAATGACTTTGATCGACATTTTGCCCATTGACATTGTGTACATTTTTTAAATTTGATTTCACTCTAAACTATGACGTTAATTTATAACTGGCTGAGAAATGAAGGTTTGATCTGATCACTCATCCACAACAAAGACGCAAGAAGAGGCAGAGCTTTTTTATTACTTAATATCAGCTTTAATCCAGCTGCTTGTGTGCTTGAGAATCTTGATTTAAGTAGTAGCTATGACTAGAGTGAAATGTTGCTAAAATAGCAAAGGCATTTGTTTTGTTTTTTTACGGTTAAAACGAGGATGACTATCGGACGCTGTTTAGCCTTTAACATGTTGGCTGCATCGAACCTCTACGCCTAAACTCTCTGGGCATATAAACGATCGCTGCGGAAATGTTAGAAACCGTATATCGATAGAGGATGCGTGTACATATTCACAATAAAGCGATGTTTAGTGCTACAACACACTCATAACAGACTCCTTGAAGCAGTTGGAATTAATACCAACTGCATGACTCGCCGTTAGCTTAATCAGACGCGCTAGGCTGGATATTCGACCCAGAGAGGATTTATCTCGAGACTAGACTGTAAGTAGCATCATTTGGTCTTATAAGCTGAGCATAACTCCAGCTTAAAATAGAAAACCAATCCGCATGTCATGGAAGCTATGCATGGGAAGCTGCTAACCCTGAAGCTACATTCGGAAAACGACAGCGAAGAACAGAGAGGAGGAAGAATGAAGTACAGACTGAGATGAGAGGACTATATAAGAACACTAGTAATGAAAGATATATTGTATGGAAACCAGAATTCCACCAGGCTGATAACCCTACTGTGTCCCAATACAAAAATAACAGCATCTAGAATTGTAATTGAATGAACATGCTTTATGCGGTTGTCATTAAGGCCACAGCACAAATCTTCGCTCCTGCCCTCGTAGTCGGTCGTTATTTCAAACAGCTATTAGTATTTTGGAACTGTAGGCTTTAATGCGGTTCTCAAATTGCATACTTGTACACGTTTCAAAAAGTCAGTCACTGCACCTATACTTGTGGATTTACCGAATATTTAATTGAATGTGCGCTATTGATAATGCCGACGAAATCCGAACGTCGAAAACCGGGGACCACGACCCAAATTGATCAATACTATGCTACGACATGTTGGTTGACGGTTATCACCTTGATCAGCCCTGACCGAAAGCCTGATGTAATATTATTATATTAACAACGTCATGCTTAATTGACCGCTGCTCTGACCTTGTTTTCTTCAATGAGAAGGATGTTCACGTCAGAGAAAGGGTTCCTAGACGAAAAGAAAAAGCAACGTATCAGAAGCAAGGAGCGAAGCCAGCATTGCGTCCTTCCCCTTCGTGAAGTAGAAGCCTGCCCAGTGAATTTGATATGCCTTTGATCGATTGCTTTAGCTAAAATAGCTTTTCATACCTTGAAAACCCTAAATGCTACAACCAAACTGTAAAATGTTGCAGCTCTGAAGCTGGCATATAAAATATGAGCTATTGCCAATGCGCAAACAAAATTCGGCGTCCTTTATGCTTTTCTATACTTTCATTGCTAACACACAAAGAGCTATGTTTCCAGGACATGCAGGTGACGGATGTTTCTGTTGTTTTAGATGACGCATCCTCATGAAGGCGTTAGCCCTGTAGAGCTGGATCTTTTTTTTTTTCCAAAACTGGGACTTAAATTATATGTTCTCCTTTACCGGTTCGCTTACAAGGCAACGTTTAAAGCGCATAATTCACATCGTGAGTAAATGTCCTTGGTTAGAGGTACCTGTATGTTCTGGATTAAATGATATGAGAGTCTTTATTAATCACACATTACAGTGTCGTTTTTTCTTCAGATATTCCACATGTTAACAGGGCCAGCACCCCTGACACAGCGCCCCTGAGCAGAGAGAGGTTAAGAGCCCTGCTCAAGGGCCCAAACAATGGCATTGGCAGTGCTACTTGAAACCTGCCATCAGTAACCCAGCATCAGTATTGACTGCAACCCAGAGCCATAACCACCGAGCCATCACTGCCCCACCGGTATTGGTTCTGCCTATATGCATTTTTGAAAATTGTTCAGAAATATGTTCACAGACCGAATTTCATTCAGGCATTGTACCTCATCTTGTCCAAATTAAAGCTGCGATCATGTTGCGAGCCGTTAGCAAAACAACTTTTTATGCTTTTGCGTAAATAAAGTCTTATCACACTGGCTGGTTCAACGGCCTGACCGCTGGCTCAACACAAGCGAACCGCCTCCAGAGTTCAAGCCATCCGAGCCGGCGTTTCTCGTGCGCGATTCGGTGCCGCGGTTGCCGCCTTCATCACGCCGTGCCTAAACAAACCAACTAATGGAAACGCACCGGTTTCGTAAAACAAACACCGATGACCGCCCGTCATTTTCTTTCTGAGTTTTTATACTGACCGTCAGAATGCCGGTATCCAAGTCGAAATATCAAGGTGGAATCTAACCCGAGCGCCGAGGGTCAGTCGATAGCTATGCTTGGGAAGAAGCTGTCATAGCGACAACAGAGGTGAAAGTTCGCCACGGTGTTCAAACCGGTCTTGAGCAGACAATAAAATAAAACAATGCTTAGTAAGGTTAAAAAACAAAAACAACAACAACAAAAAAACAGTAAGGAGTAGCACGAGAATGTCAGAGCAGTTAACTTAGCTAATACTATTGTTTACATCATGTACATTTTAAGCACAAATTATGATTAAAATTGAATTAACAACAAGAAATGTATCAATTTCATTCATTAAATCGATGAATCTCGGTACAAATGCACGGCCGTGTACTGTGTACTGACTTTCTAGATTCATTTTAAGCATTACGCTTTAGTATGCGATTTGAGACACAGGTGTGGATGTTTGTTACAGAGAATGATGAAATTGTTTTCGAGGAAGATGAAAGAAATTTGAGAATCTATTGGTGCAAGAATTGGGCAGTTTTTCAGCGCGAATATTGTATATTCACGTTAGCGCTTTGTGCTCAAATTCAGAGAACTGCATTTTTTTTTTTTGTTTGTTTGTTTTGTTTTGTTTTACATGAGAAAAATATTCATGGCTGGCTTTTAAGAAAAACATTATAGTGCTAAGGCCTAACAGAGAAACAGACAACCTTCCTGGTGAGACCCTGAAAGTGTACACTGACACTTATACAAACATGATGTCATAGGAAACATAAACAAACAGACAAACAAAAACAAACAAAACAAAAACCCCTAACATAACTAGAAATTCCATCAGATTATTTATATTGCACATACTGTTAATCTCACAGAGGCTATTCATAGATACCGATAGTGATAGAATACTTATTAGTATTTCAGAGTTAAGTAGATTTTCACCTCATGCATGCTACAGGGAATGTCTTTAATCACGCACACTATTACATCCTATATGTGTGTTTTGAGGTTATTGTATTTTGTTTTCATACAGGTTACACCAGCATCTGACATTTTGTGAAGAGAATGAAATACTTATGGACACACACACACACACACACAATAATAATAATAATAATAATAAATACAGGTCACATGCAGTGGCAGGAGATCGCTTCAGTGACCCATTAAAGAAGGTTTAAATATTCTACGCCCTGACTCTCCTATATCAGACCTATGCTAAGTTCATCCCTAAAACCCGTGGATGTCAGTGCTAGCCTTTATTTTATTTATTTATTTATTTTGTTTAGCTTTACAGCATAAAATATAATAGCCGTACACTTACATAAATGTAGCAGCGGGCCTAGCTGGACTTATCATATTACAAGAGTTAATATTATTAGGAAGCTAGCAGTGTGCCAAACTTGCTAAAGCTGTTAGCTAGGATAACGGCTCCTTCTGCTTCTTCTTCTCATTTCTTCTTCTTCTTCTTATTATTAGGTGGTCAAATGTATGCTAAGCACTAAGAAATCATAGGAAAAACAGGCGCGATCAAATTTGTTAGTATACTAAGTATCACGAAAAGAAACATTTATGATCTGTCCTCAGTACTTACTGATAGTATCATTAATAACAGTCAAAGTTTTATGTCGACAGGGTTTGACAATAGACGTGTTTCCACCATAAGAACCATTATGCTTCCTACCTAGCTGTTATTCCTGAGAACAATTTGACGGGGAACATTGCAAATGTAAACAAGGAAGCCCCCACAGAATGGCCGACTGTCTTCGTGACTATTTATACCAATATGCTTAGCTAATGTTGAGCACACGTGATTTGTGCGAGAAGCGAAAGCGGCGATAAATTAGTGAGTACTCTATGACAGCTTTCTAGTGGCATGTGGTTGAGGGAACAATTTAGGAGGTGTGAACTGCACAGCTGGGGTTGTATTCAGTACATCGTTATTCGCTATCAGGAGTTCTTAATTGGTACAAAATGTCAACCCAAATGCTGCCTCGAAACGTTGTGTCATTAACCGGTTGAGTTCATTGAAACAAAGGAACGAACAATAGAATGAGAATGATGCTGGCATGTTGGTGCGATCGGCTGGTGCAAAATCCAGCAAAAAAAAAAAAAGAGCAAAAAATACAAATGTTGGGTATTTCACATGAAAAATATCTGTGGTGTTATATATATATATATATATATATATATATATATATATATATATATATATATATATATATATATATATATATATATATATATATATAGCAATCAAGTTATTATAAGGAAGAAGGCTGTGTGTAAAAATTATTTTAACCTTGATTCAGTCTAAAGAATTGACAAAATATTCTGCTACTATGGATAGATCAAAACAACTGGCAAATAAAATGACAGGTTTATATGAAAACTACCATTTAACCTGTATGTGAGGTACTCTTCCATATGGCTACCACTTGGCAGGTTTATTACTAAAAATTACTTTGTTTCATCTGACCTATAGAACCCATCCAGCCAGTTCCAGGTTGTTCAGTAAAACTGAAGACGTTCGAGTTTGTTTTTTATTGAGAGGTTTTTTTTTCTCGAACTCTCCCAAACAACTTGTGATGACTTGGGATGTAGTTTTGTATTTCTGACCTCAAGACGTAGCTAACTTGCACCTCTAATATAGACAATTTATGTTGATTCATACATTTGTCGACTGAACTTTAATTATTGTCCTGTTGGTGAAATAGGCATTTTCAATGCTTGTTATTTTCTTATGACAATTCGTATTTTTGAAGCTCAGCAACCTTTGCCGCACATCACAGCAGATTCTGCTCATATATTGTTATGAATGACTAAGAGAATCACGGTGTAAGCATTTATATTTATACCCCTGTGAAACAGGAATGGTTGAACAACTTCTGTAGTCACCCAGGTATACAAAAAAACAAATAAATAAATAAATATCAATGGGGAATTATCAAATATATTTTTCTCTATAAATTATATGTGGCAATAATTATGTTCATACATATATTTAACAGATTTAAGATTTTTTCCTTTGATAAACCTGATTTTGCAATTGTTTGATATCCATGAGACAGAGTTAAATACGCAGACAAATTTCACAACCTTCTTCTTTATTTATATTTACTAAGGGCAGCCAATATTAGTGAACGCACTGAATATATATATATATAGTGAGTTCATTAATTAAACCAAAAAATTTCCTTTAGGCCACTCCTGGCTTTATATTTAAATACAGATACTAATATTCTCGTAGCACTGAAGACAGACACATACAGTGCTAGAAGTGTCCATCCATCCATTTTCTGTACCGGTTATCCTGGCCACACAGGACGCAGGGGAGCCTGAGCCTATCCTGGGAGCTCGGGGCACAAGGCGCACACATTGACGATTTGAAAATGCCAACCGCCTGCAGTGTCTCTAAATTGGGAGGAAACCGAATACCTGGAGGTTCCCCAAGGCTTGGAATATGCAACCCACGCGACAGGCCGAAGACGGATCAACCTAACTGTGGAGGTGCTAGCAAACATGCTGTCACACGTGTCCTGACTAGTGCATTACACAGAATGGCCTATTGGTTTACAGAGTCCTACATTCATACCAGTGTGTCCATGGTTTAGTTTGAAAAAAACACTACTCAAAAATGGACTCAGAGTTTCTGAATCTGCCAGCAGAATGATTTTAACTTGAAGATTCGTGAATACAATGATATTAGTGTACAACCATCCATCCCACAATGCAAAACAGAAGAACAACAACCTCACCTCCATGTTCTTCCGTGATAGTCATATATAACAGAATGTCAAATATCCTTGACACGGGACCATATTAACAAAACCACCAAAACTGACAATCTTATCATTCTACAACGGCACTCCATGCAACATTCTAGCTACAATCCTCTCACAGAGAGAAAGAAAAAATAATAAAATGGAAAAAAGAAAAGAAATTCATCATTTTCATTGTTGAACCAATGCAGGAAGTGCACAAGTCTAGTGAACAACAATACAAGAAATGGCATGAATAAATATTGTAGTGAGACACATTTACCGCGACCATAATGCACAGTCAAGTAGAAAAATTGATCGCGACTACGATTTTATTTCTTCTGCGTCACAAATTCAATATCAGCTAATCGATATAAATAGTGTTACTTGTTGTCATCTCTATTGAGTAACACCTATGATTCTCGCAGTCATTACTGTTATATGATTTCAGCATGACACTGAGAAATCACCCAAGAAGTGTTTAATAACTGATGAAGAAACAGCTCGGAAGTGGATCTTGATTTTTGCACCGACTGTACACCTTCATAACTCACTGAGAGGAATGTTACATTACATTACACGTGGAACTTTGCGGCTACAGATGCTTCTACTGTGATATCACATTCATTTTTTTTAATTTTTTTTTCCTTTATTATAGTTTCTTGTTTATAGCGAAGAAGTCTCTGAGTTGGCAGTCACATGGTCTGCTGTACCTTTACATTTCTAGTGGTTTGGCTAGTTGAATTTGCCATTACAAGAGATGAGGGAACGGCCTCCCGAATATGTCAAGGATAGGTATTCTGCTGCAAAGTTGGTGAATAGTTAAGGTTATGGGATGACATACACAGATTTATCTCAAATCCACCACGATCACATCTTCCGCCAAGATCTGTTGATCATTCGCCACTTTAATTGCCGCTTCTCCAATCTTCAGCATTCAAAGCCATGCGGAAACAGAGATGTCACGGTGTCCTCTCAAAAGCTTTTCATTCGTCCTGCTTGCAAGAAATATCCAGCGGCAACGGTGAGCATCTGGGTGATGCTGACATAGTTGGTGTTAGCGCATGGCAGTTGCCGCTTCGGTGTCTTCCACGGAAATCCTCATTGCTGTTGTTCACGCCCGGACTCCATGTAGTTGCATTTTACCATGCTGAAACGCTCGCCTCTTTTCAGATCCTCCGCGCCGACATCTTTAGGGACGCTGGTCACGTTGAGGTATTGTGCCTGCCTTCCCTGCCCTCTGTGAAGTAGCGAAGTTGACACGACGGGACTAAAGAGCGATATCAAGTACCATGGCGGCACACAACGATCCACGATTTTTAATCAATGGTGCCTGGAACCATATCTCCATATCCTATCGTGGTCATAGATACTTACTAAGCCCACCAAAAAGCATCCGAATGCTTGTAAACTGTGAATCTGGTTCGCCTGCTTCAAAAGTACACGGCATTGAGAAGAGGATGACTCTGATGTAAGAGGAAGAAGACAGAAGCCCCAGTTCTCGTGATGCTCACTTGAGAGTCTGGACCCAGAATCGGAAGACCTTGAGGGCGTGAGAGCCATCCCAAGACTCGCACCAATCGGATCACCTGAGAACACAAACCTTATCGCCTGTTGACCCTGCTGACCGTCTTCTGGACTTTCAGCCAACCCGTCCCCAGCTGCTAAGGAAATATGAATTATAGCGACAATGTCAATGATGTTCATGATGTTCACGAAGAAGCCTGCCTTACCGACAAGCAAGAAGCGGAGGCGAACTCAAAGAGAACCAGATGACATGAGAGTTCCAGGATGAAAAAAGGGGTCGCAAAAGTAGTTGACGTATTGACTGTGGTAGTTGAGTCTTGTTTTATTTCTGCCTCCATTTTCACAAAAATAGGCAAGCGTCTCTAGACAGAAACTGACGATTTAAATCAAGATGACCATGACGGAAATGATGTACACTGGCTGGACCGAATCCTCTCGATACCAAACAACAACCACACCGTTTTGAAACTCGTTCTCGGTAGTAGTTTTCCTCTTAATAAATCCTTCATCCTCCTGAAAATCTCAATGGCTTCCCATTGAGTTCAGAAGCGACCGGAGAAAGTATCCGGTGATTTAACCGTCACGAATGTTATCCTGACTGACATTAAAAGATCGGCGTCAAGCTGGGTCAGCCCCGTCGCGTACTGCTCTAGCGGATCGGCGAAGCAGATCCTCTTTTAGCCCCAGAGTAAAGTATCAGGAACCAGAGCGCCTGTTGTGTCTCAAATCGTAGGACTGAGATGTTAATGACCACCGCCGCAGCACTCATGGTATATCTGGCCCGGTCGTATACAACCTGAGGCTGGGACCCGATGAGCCGAGTTTACTCCATGGTCACTTGTAGCGACGGCCGCGATGCGAAGAGGGTGAAGGACAGTAGGGAAGAGGCGCCATACGCCTTTGACCCTTCTCATCGCCACAGGATGAGGGATCCAGGATTATTTAAACAAGCAGACTAAAACAATACTTAGAAGACTTGTTTCCATGTCTTTATTTCAATTATAGGGTCTCTAGTTCCCTTTTCAATAGAACTATTATTACTTACTGTGTCAGGTTCCTCTAATGGCCTTTCAGAATTTCCTTTTAGATTCGGGTACTTATTTTTTCATCTAGTGCATCAACCAGCCACGTCGTTGCGTCCTCTTTTCAGTATCATCATATCTACTGTGTAAATTGTTCGGGATTTTATTTTCTCAAGGTTCTAGTGCCCTCGACTTGAATTCACAAATGCTTGTCCACTACACGGTAAAACCAGATAGTTCATTTAATCCCAAAAATTTGAGGCAAATCTAATTAATTTCAAAATTTTTAAGTCGACACTAATTTCTTAAGCCAAATACACTTGAATATAACAAGAATTTAACTCAAACTTTGTCATTTAAAATGAATTTTTGTTATACAGCCATTACCTAATCACTATGCTCAAGCATGCAAAAGTGCCTTGTCGCCATTCAGTCAGGTATCTTTTATCCAGATGTTTGTAAGCAAAGAATTTGGATGTAGCACAACCTTCATACATTTTACTTGAATGCTCTTAATATACATTACCCTGGAGCCACACTCAAGTTAAGCTAACAAAAGCTAAAAAAGAAGCCCCAAAACCCTTTAGTTACATTTAGAGATAAAAAGAAGAACGGTTCCATCTTTACATACATGACATGACAGCACAAGTTCTGCTTAATAGTCAGCGTAGTAGTAGAAGTAAAAGAAACACAACATTTAGCGGAAATGTGTATTTATTTCGAAATATTTTAGAGCATCCCTTACTTTGCAGCAAGTGATTTGTCGCTTGGAGAATTCAGGAAAAAATAAATATATACACATATACACACACACACACACAACATCATCAAACACACTCACAATATCATCGACACACACACATATATATATATATATATATATATATATATATATATATAAATATATATATAAATTATATATATATAATAATAATTTATATATATATATATTTAGTATTTATATATATATACATATATATACATATATATATATATATATATATATATATATATATATATATATATATATATATATATATACATATACATATATACATATATATATATATACACATATTTTGTATTTTTTTTTTTTCCAAAAGCATTGGACATCAATCTTTGAAAAGCCATCTAATATCAGATCTGTAGCCAGGTATACAGGAAGGACGAACTCTGGACAGGAATTTAGGACGTTTTAAGAAAATCCATCCATTTTCTGCACCGCTTATCCTACACACAGTGTCACATGGAGCCTGAGCACTACCATCCAGGGAACTCCTGCATAAGCATGGGACACCGTGGACAGTGTTCCAACCCATCACATTACATACAATCACACACACTACGGACAATTTGGAAACGCTACAACTCACTATTACTCAGTTAAGTAATCATCAGTTCACTCTGAAACCATTTCGGCGCCCTCGCTCCTTCACGCTTAAGAAAATCTTCCGCTTCACTTCTGGGTTGCTTTTTCATGTCCCCGGTAATCGCTTTTTAACTTCCTGGTGTCGGATGTAGTTCAAAATTGAGAATGGACCCAGAGTTGCAGTTGAAACAATAAAAAAAAATCCCCGCAGCTCTTACCCTTATGCCATGCTTCAGCAAACTGTGCTTACGTTGTTGTTGGCTCAACTCGGTGCCGGACGGGCTTTGAGAGGATGTAGAATATAATTATCCCTACATGATTTTTACACTGCCCAAGCAGTGTATTCTTGAATGAAGGAGTAAATTAATGTTTGTTCTTTCATTTTACATTCATCGTTAACCTTTAAAAACATTATATATACACAATATATATATATATATATATATATATATATATATATATATATATGGGACATGATATATATATACCTAGGGACATGAAAAGTAAACCCCAATATATATATATATATATATATATATATATATATATATATATATATATATATATATATATACAATAATAATAAAACGAAATAAGTACGGAACACTGTTTTGTGTGAGAGCAATTACAGGGAAGAAAATGCCAGACCATCGATATGTCGAGGAGGATTACACTGGATGAACTTAGCACATGCTTGTGGGAAAAACGAATTGATTAAGTTAGTTTGTTAGAAAATGCTTTGAACTCAAATGTTAGCATTTCTGAGAAAGATCGCTGGTTGATAAAAAGTCAGTTTTACTCACATTAGCTAATTGTAACCACAGCACAACACGGCAGCTGTCCTTGATCTGAGAGTGCATTAACGCAGACCAAAACGGGCTATTCACGAGGGGTGAAACTGGATTGGAAAATGGCTTTTTTTCAAATGCCCTGCGAGATTGTTTGTTAGTTTATGTACTATGTAATAGCACGCTCGGGAGTCACGGAGTAAGGAGTACATGTAATGTGGATCTATAAAACTGGTAACGTAACCACAGTTATCAAAAACATAGTCATCAGATGACAGGTATATTTAGTAAAAATGTATAGACAGGAGGTCCGCTAAAACCAAAGCAATGAAATGTTTTTGACACAACACAATACAGAAAGGGTTGATTATATTGCCTCACGAGTAATTCCCACGAAGCTAATTCTTTTTTCGGTAGAAACGCTTGCTTTGTTGTAGTGCAAAAAACGTGTGGAGTCAAAGCAATGTTATTTAAACGTAATTTATGCTTCGGAAGCTGTCTTATGTATTAAGTTATAGTAAAGTGAACTACTAACATTACACCTCCCTGGCTTTTGTGATGTAATGTTACCCCATCAGGACAGTTGATCTTCATTCATTTATTTATTTTATCAACAACTAATCCAAAACACCTAACACGTAAGCTCTAAAATAGCCCCTAAAGAAAAGATACTTAGATCGGATCGCTTTTCTCTTGACTTTATTTCCATATCTGACCTTGAAGCAATCCAAAAATAATCAGATTACATTACTTTCATATTGTGTTACTTGGATTACGCTATGGTGGACATTTTTGACGAAAGTCATTGTAACCGTAACGAATACATTTTAAAGTAAACTTAACCTAGGTGTTTTGATTTGTATTATGTTTGATAGTTTGTTGTACTGACACTGACCCCAGAGCACTTAAGTCAGATACCACAGTACACTTACTATCTATAAATGCAATGGTGACGGATGCGGGTAGGGACTGTGTGCTTATCCAATCAATATGCCTTGCAAAGTGCATCACCCTTTCTAATAGCATCACAAACCTAATCGCTTTTTGAGTGCCCGTACAGGCGTAATTGATTTAACCGGCCCCAGCTGCAAAAGAGGTTTGGAGTGTCACTGAATATATGGGTGCATTCTATTCAGTCAAGGTGAGGGGAGAAGATGCGAAGTGAGGGTGTGTGTGTGTGTGTGTGTGTGATCAGCCTGATTTGCTATTCAATGCAGCTTCATGGAGAATAAAAGTCTAATAGCCTACTATAAAGTACTATAAAAAGATGAATCCAACCAAACAAACGGTTATATTGACATGTACAGAATGCGCTACTGTCAGAAACTAGTCCTAACACAAGGTATAAAACAGATGTATCCTCACGAATAACCACAACAGGCATTAAGGCAACAAATACACACCTTAATTATGCGTAACTCGTCAAATTAACTGGGCCGGTGTAACACACACCAGTGACAAGCATTTGAACCTTTAACACCAGCTTAGACTATAAACACGGGAATTTGACAAGAAATGTCAACACCCAACAAGCTGACCCTTCTTAACCAATCGATAAACTATCAGTATGCTACCTAATCCATTACCTGTAAAACATCTCAACCCCAGTTCATCCCCAGCGCTCTTTTTTCTTTTTTATCTGCTCACTTCATCCAATCCGAAGTCTATTACACCTTACAAAGTCGATCGATACAATGTAAAAATGAATAACACACACTAAGAGAAGTAGGGGGTGGGAGACCCAAACTGATACAAACAAATGTATGGGGTAAACCTTTAGAGAGTTAGTATCTAAAGGATATCCACATCAGTATAATTATAATATAACATCAATTCTAATATACTAATAATGTAACACTGATAAGCACACTCTCAGCAAACAAATAAATAGCCCGGTACTAAACTCTACACTTTGAGGTGCTAGTTTTATGTTTTGTATGCTTTAATAAGCATCTTCACCTGAAAGTGTACAGTGGATACACTGTAGTGCACCTTTTAAAAGGGTACATAATGAGTTAACGGTACTCTGCACCTTTCCAGGTAATACACACATACATACATACATACATACCAAAGGTAGAAAAGGTGTACAGGACGCTCGAAAGTCAGCCCTAGAAGACAAGGATCGGTAACGTACTTCTTCTTCTTTTTTTTTTTCTGAAAGTGTACCTGTAAACCTTTTGAATTGACGATAAGATCGCCACCCACCTATCCGGAGTCAAAACACTAAGAGTTTGTATGATTATATCGGGCTGTATGAAAACACACACATCCCAAGCATGTCGACTCATCGACTACTGGAACTATGATACGAGAACTTACCCGACCCCAAACACACACAGCGGATCATTTGTAGGTCCTCCCGAAGGTTCCTCCGTATGTCGGGTGGTTTACGCTTCTGTGCTGCAGTGATCCTGATCCTCCACCCAGACACGTCGAGCAAACGGGAGCGTCATCAACTTTTATGCATCCGGCCGCTTACAGATGATCAAACATCGGAGCCTCTGACTGCATAATTGCATTGAAAAGATGCTGAAATGAGCAGTCTGGTCTGGACTGTCAACCATCACCTCCACCCCCATCCCTCGGCCTAATTCCCCCAACCCGCAACACCTCTACTTTCCTAGTGTGTGTGTGTGTGTATATATGAATATCTATATGTGTGTATGTGCTTGAGAGAGCTTGAACTGTCCTGACTGCATTAGACACCTGGGAAGAACAGAGTGACGGTGGAATCAGCAGGTATCGTGACCGAACCCACATTTTACAGATGGAAAACCTGCATGCAAACACTTGGCTATTTTATCCCAAAATCCTAACACCCCCTTTCACCCTCCCCACCCCAACAAGAGCAGGTATGCTTGCAAAATGGAATATCTTTGTCTGAATACATACATTTCCATTCCCTATTTGCCTCAGGTTGCATTTTGGGTGTTAAAATAAACTGCACTCCAGCAGTATCTCTTACTAAACTGGTACAAATTCAGTTGTTGTTGTTTTTGTTGTTGTTTTTTTCCTTCTGAGAATGGTATGCATTCAGATACCGGGCCTGTGTGCACCCTGAAAGCCGAAAAGTGAGAGGCGAAGTTGCAGTGCATCATGCTGCATCATCTCCAACAGAACCACACCACACCATGCAATTAGGGCTGAGCAGGCACCATTTATTATTAATATTATTATTATTATTATTATTCAAGCAGGCAATACAGAAAACACATGCACTGGGGAAAAATAAACCTCCGTGACAATGTATCCGGTGTGAATAAGGTCCCTTGCTCTTACTTGCATCCCTTCCGCTCATTTTAACGACGCGCATCGCGTGTTAAGGCTCAATAAACCCGACTTTCCGTCGTTTGGTTCCTAATCGTGCCATTTTACAGTTCTGTGTCCATGCTGCAGATGGGTGATGCTCGCGCGCTCGCACACACATACACACACACACACACTCTCTCTCTATACACTCGCACACACAGCTCTCACACACACACACACACACACACACACACACGGCAGGAAGGAAGGATTCACGAGGCAGTGGCGCTCCTTCTGCGCGCATCCGCATCCACAGCGGCGCATGCACGGGAGCGTGCCTCTGCTGCCTGGGATAAACACACCAGAGCGCGCGCGATCTGTGAGTGTTAATCATGTAAGTAATGCGCGCTTTATTCAGAATCGCTTATGGGTTTGGTCACAGCTTTACAATATTAATATGATGATGAGATATTGAGACATTTAGCCTGAATATAAAAAAAGGTATTAAATAGGCAAAAATAAATAAATAAAAGGTTATTAATACCCCTATCTGGCCAATCAAAGTTATTACTGAATACAAAATTTATTATTTTTTTTATTTTTATCTAAAATGACAAACATTAATGTTGCCTCTAAAAATCCTCCAACAGTCAATGAAATAATTTTAAATAACAAAACAATCAAAAAGAATAAAAAATTTAACCAGACTGGTACATTTCCCTAAGAAAATCTTGAAACCAGCAAAACCGGGATGGGGCGCCAATACTTTCGAGAGTCGGATAGATAGGGCGCCAGCACTGTTAGAGCTGGCCGTGTAGTGCGGATACTCTTTTTTGAGCCCACCCCCAAGGGGTGCCTGACTTTGAGAGCTGGCCGTGGGGTGCCAATACTTTGAGAGCCAGCCAGATAGGGTGCCAATACGTCTCAAAGTTGATGTGTTGGAAGCAAGAAAATGGGCAAGGGTCAGGAGCTGAATGGACTTTTTACAAGGGCTAATCTGTTATGGTTAGCCAACTGGGTCAGAACGTTCCAAAAAAATCGGCAGGTCTTTGTGGGGTGTTCCCGTTATGCAGTGGTTAGCACTAACCAAAAGTGCTCCAAGGAAGGACAACCCATGTACGGTGACAGGGTCATGGGTACCCAAGGCCCACGGATACATATAATAATCAACGGCGGTATGGTGTGATGTAGCATGACGCTCTCTTTCTTATCTCTTGAATTGAATAAGACACAAACCCAAACAAATATGCAGCTTTATGTTAGTGAGAAATCCCAAAGCTGTCCTGAAGAGGTGGAGAACTTAGTGACGGTTCCAAGGCACTGACACTCGAGACATCAGTGGTTTTATTCACATAGCACATTTGATATGGTTAACATTTGCTAAGGAATGCTTCATTTTACTTCAGAACATAATCAGGAATCTTTTAAATATATGGAACTATTCTCACACACACACACACACACACACACACACACACACACACACACACACACACATATATATATATCTCCATCCATCCATCCATCCATCATCCATCTCAACCGCTTTACTCCTTTCAGGGTCACGGACTGGAGCCTATCACAGGAGTATCACAAGGCGTACACTCTGGACAGGGGTGCCAGTTATACACACACACACACACACACACACACACACACACACACACACACACACACTCACACACACACTCACTCACTATTATACCTTATATATGGAGGAAGCATTAGAGTTACTACACACCCTAATGTTACAACACAACACAGTAAAAGTCTGCATAGGCACTGCTAATTATTCATGAGGCAGTGCCATTATGTGGGTATGCATACAGAACATGAATAAATACACAACACACAAAATATTGAACACACACACACACACACACACAGTAGATGACTATTACTGCATTAGTGAATCTGGCTGATTTATTGCTGCTGATATCAGGGCTTTATATGTATGTGTATGAGGTGTGTGGGTGTGTGGGGTGTGTGTGTATGTGTGTGTGTTCTTTTGTCAGTCAAAGCAGCCTTACGTCCAATCTCACTGTGATATTTTTACTGGTCTTTCAAAGTCCTCCTCGATGTCTCTCAAATGCAGCTCATTGATTTAGAATGGGATTCAACCCCTTTCTCCCTTCCTGTTTCTGTGAAGGACAGAGGAGACACACATCAGCCTCGGGTTCAGCCCCGCACATGCTGAAGTTGCTTTGACTCTCTGACTTTACACAGGACATGGAGGGGGTGTATGGACATGGAGTCTCATCGATGAAAACACAGCCTGTGGATTGAGACGTAGCCAGAGGTAGAGTCAGCGTACTGAGAGCGCCACGAGATACCCAGAACAGAAACTGCTAATTCACTCGCCTACTCTTTATTCCTCACACTTCCATTCTCTCTCCCCAGAGTGTTTAACATTTATATTTATGGCATTTGGCAGACATCCTTTCAGAAGTGACTTACAGTAGTGCTTTGAAGTCTCAATAAACATATACTGGTTCACTAGTCCTCATACTGGTTCACTAGGTCAGGGACTAAGAGGTACCACGAGTATAAAACCCTGTCACGAAGGTTAGCATAGTTAAACACATATAGCTCTTTATAACAAACTGCTGAGCTAATGGTGAAGAAATAGGTCATCATTTGAAGACATCTAGTGGAGAGTCATACAACCAACCTAGGGTAGAGCAGAGCTTGATGCATGTCTTCCCTTGTACCCTGAGAGGTGGTGGGCCAACCGAAGAGTAAGGTAAAGGATAAGGAGTGGGATCAGTGGCTGTGTAATAAGTGCTTCAGAGTAAGTGGGGCTTGGTCCATTTCTGGCTTTTAAGCAAACCTCAGTGTTTTTAAAGTAATACAACAGAAAGGCAGTGGAGGCATGGGGATGCATGGGAGAACATTGGGAGGTTGAAAACAAGTCGTAGGTACACTGGATTAGATGCAGGGGTCGGAAGGTCGCAGAGAGGCAGACCTGCCAGGAGCAAGGTGCAGTAGTCCAGTCTTGAAATCACCGGACTGAACAAGCATCTGAGTGACTCTCTGTGGATAGAAAATGGACAAATCTTCCCATAGTGTAAAGGAGAAACAAGCACAAGTGAGTTGTGAGAGCGATATGACAGGAGAAGGACATTTGGTTGTCCATGCTGTGTGCAATGATAGATAGTGAGATCTTAGACTCTGTCCAGGGAGATTGCAAGATCTCTTGGACATGGGTATGCATCTCCAGGTATGTACAGTTTCAGCTGATCCATGATGACATGTCTGCCACACATGTTGAGATCCGAGCAGAAACTTGAGTGTCCGGTGGAGGAAAAGAGAGGATGAGTGTCAGCAGCATAACAGTGGTATGAAAACCCATGTGAGGATATGACCTCAATTCACCCAGAGATAGAGTTTAGAGGGAGAACAGAAGAGGACCCAGTACTGAGCCTTGTGGGACACCAGTAGAGAGTCTTCCTGACCATCCCTCCAGGTAGGAAGCAAAACCATTATAAGTATAGTGTCGTGGAATTCAAAGACTCATGAGGATGGACTAGAGGGTCTCTGGTTGACTGTTTCCATCCACCCATCCATCTTCTATACCGTCCCCTTTCAGGGTCAAGGGGGGAAACCTGGAGCCTATCCCAGGGAGCATCGGGCACAAGGCGGGTTGACTGTGTCAAATGTCAAAAGGTCAAGGAGTATGAGTACTGATGCCAGTTTGGCTGATTTAGCAGCATAAAGCCGCTTCAGCCGATGACAAAAAGAACAGTCTCTTGGGAGTATCCTGGAGGTTGTTCTGGGTGAGAGAGAGGGACAGTTGATTGTAGACAGTGGGTCTGCAAAGTTCTTTTATTGTAGAAAGGAAAAACAAGTGATACAGTCAGTAGGTGCTGATGTCTGAGGTATCTAGTATGGGTTTCGGATGAGTATAACCCTAGCTTATTATATGGTCTGGAGCATGAGATACAGCGAGCAGGTAGTCTGGAAATCAGGACATGCTAATCTGAGGAACATCATCTTCTTGATTTTGTAGAGGACAGAAGAGAAAGAGTAGGGAATGTGCCAGAGAAAGAAGAGGGGAATCCTGAATGCATAGTGTTGAAGTTGGGGTAGGGTTTCAACAGGGAAGAGCAGTATGAGAGGAGGTCAGTATCGAAGTTCTGATTTCCTCCACTTTCCCCACTGCTCTTAATTCTCCAGGTTCTCAGACAACCAATGAACAGGGGTGAGAAGATGTCCTACATTTAGAAGATAGAGGGCAGAGGAGGTCCATGGATGTAGAAAGTGAAGAGATGAAAGTGTTGGTGACTAATCTCCAGAGGAAGACAGGAAAAAATCAACTCCTAGTGAAGTGTGCGAGAGATAGCATTGGCAGAGGACAGGGTTGTGGGTGTAGCGCATTAGTGCCAGAAATTGAGAGAGTTAAACAGTAGGAAGTTCCAGAGCCCAACTACCACCAGTGTTTGGGACTGAGACAACAGTGGAGGGGAAATGAGGGTAGATGAGCATGTACAGGCACAATACGACCTTGGGTTTTTTTCTTCATTTTTATTAACCCACTCAATCATTCAGTCAGAGTACATACCACACCCAGTTCAACTGGTGGAGAAATGAATGGGGAATTTTGGGCTTTTTATAAACTTTAGTGTTTTTGAACAATTTTATATCATAGTGTAAAAACGTTCTATTGAAAGGGATGGAAATTTTGGGAAATTTCAATTTAACTGCCAGTTGCTGACCAATCAACAACTTTGTACTCAAGCTCTGAAAACCTTTGGTTTGTCATCAATCCAATAATTCAACCCTTTTGTTGGTTTTCTTTTTTATGTATGTATGTATGTAGTATGTATGTATTTATCTATGGACTTTATCTATCTATGTTTTTATCAGGATTGAACTCTAAATAATTCAATGGATCACGGAGACAGTACTGAACAGTACACCCAGCACAGAATGAAGAACCCTTAAAAGGTTCTAGGTATAATCCTACATTTGAATGTTTACCACAAGAAAGGGTTTCAAAAAAGATTGTTTATGATGGGGAAAACTTTTCCAAAAAAAGGGTAGAACTTTCATTAGAACCCTATTTTGGTAGGTACCAACCATTTATTATCCAACGGACCTTTAAAACCTGTGAATAACTATTTTCTCTAAAAATAAAAATAAAAAAAAAATCTTGAAACGGCACTTTCCTTAATTCTTTCCTTTTTTCCTCTTTCACCCATTTACTAGTATTTTGTCATTTTTATTTATTTATTTATTTTACAATCATAGAAACCTATTACAGTATTATTCATGTAAGGTTTTTTTTAATTATAAATTTCAGAACCCTTGAAAGGTTCTATCTAGAACCCTATAACAGTAGTGGTTCCCCATCCGAAACAGGTTCCAAAAAAGAGTAGAACCCATTTATTCCAAGAACACTTGTTCAGAAATTGAATGTCCCCCTGAAGACTAATTTTTGTCTAAGAGTGTATGGTGAATGAATTGAGCTTTCCCTGAGCACAGGTGCACACTAGTGTGAAGAGTCCCCGGACTGCTAACGCTTCAACACACCCAGGGTTGGGAAGGTTACTACTTTAAAAATATATTCAGTTACAGTTACAAAGTAATTTCATTTAAAAATGTCATCGGTAACGTAATCCAAGTAAAACAATATGAAAGTAATATAAATCTGGTTATTTTTGGATTACCTCAAGGTCAGATATGGAAATAAAGTCAAAGAAAAAGTGGATACCGATCTAGAATACTTTTTATTTAGTGCTTATTTTAGAGCTTAAAAACGTGTTCAATGTTTGATTTCCATCTACATTCATCCATCCATCCAGCCATCTTCTACCGCTTACTCCCTTCCTGCAGGGTCACGGGGAACCTGAGCTCTATCCCAGGGAGCATCGGTCACAAGGCGGGTACACCCTGGACAGGGTATTATTGGATTGGGCTCTTTAATAAAATAATAAAATTAATAACTAATAAATATCACGGGTCTCTGATGCTGGTAACATTACATCACAAAAGTTGTGAGGCGGAGGGGGGGGGGGTGGGGGATCATTGAAAATTTAATTCACTGAATTAGCATCACATAAGTATATATAAAATGCAATTACGCCCAGGGAATAAATTAAAATATCGGATGCTACGAGTGAACCTTTCTGCCATCATTTACACATTTGAATGGGTGGTAATAATGATGGCGTATGTGACAACATGAAATTAAAATTGACCTTATATGGTCATTGGCATTGTTCTCGACTCAGGACAGCTGGCATCTGCTCCCATATCAAGCAAACCATTTAACGCGTTTAATGTTTACAACAACAACATTCTTCACCAACACGCTCGGCTGAGAGTAGGCCAATGGTTCGGAGGCAGGAATTTGGCCAATAGTAGCTGCAAGCCTTTATAATCTACCAATCGGTGTTTATGGCTACGGAATAACAGAGACGGGTTAAAGCGTGCAAACATGCACAACACACACTGCGGGTATTCGAAATAAACACATCATAATGAAACTAAAGTCAAGACATTTTCTGAAATTTAGAAATCCGAAGGATCCAAAAAAGTAGGACGGTCCTGAAAAAGAGGACGACGGTCACGCTGATTACGTGAATCGCTACTACGGACCCCCCAGCATCCCCAAGTCTGAAAACAACACACGCGGTGTTGAAGAGACAGAAGATGAACTAACCAAACACAGAGTGCTCAGAGTAACGATATTAAATTAGTAATGACCGATTCCAGCCCATCAGAATGGAATAAGTGTTGAGCTCCAGTGGGAGAAACGTAGCTCAGGTTACAGAGAAAAATAAAAATGGAAAAGGCCGAAGCCGGAGAACCTTACCGCTCATCACGAAAAACAGATCCAGCTGATCTCGCCAGGACTTGTTTGATTTGTGAAGTTTGGCTTTCTTTAGTTTTGCACTGGAGAGAAGTAAAAAATAAAATAAAATACTGCATGTTTCCGCTTATCACACACCCTTAATATGTGTACGCTTGTACATAAGCTTTGCAACAAAAACGGGCCGTAATCAAATCCATCAAACTGGACCTAAATTATGGTATGAATTGACTGTAATGAACACCTAACTTGGAAGATCTGAAAGCCATATGTCCTATCAGAATCAGACTGCTATCGTAGTGAGAAAAATGCTAATGAAACACAGTTCAACTGTTTCCGCGCTTGGCATGCCTCTTGGGTGTGAACGCGAAAACGGAGCCTCAGACGACTCAGAGTGGTGAGTGAAATATTCATGTGGAGAGATATTTTAAGCCTCCTGTATCCCGGCTACTGGACCGCTGGAATGCTGGAAGGTTCTGGGAATGTATTGAGCTGACACGCAAACACTGCACAAAGACCCTAAAACCACTCATACCCAACCATACACCCACCCACACACACCTAACATCACACACACATCACACACACACACACACAGAGCTCTGTATCGGTAGATGAGGATCCACTCTGCCATATTCAAAACATGCATCATTTTACAAAAATAAGTGTGTATTTGCCTTAATTGTGCTTTGTGAATAAAAGTGATTTATTCTTTTGTGAATGTTGTTGTGTAGATGTATTGTTTGGCTGTGTGTGTGTGTGTGTGTGTGTGTGTGTGTGTGCATACGCATACCGCTGCCTGTCCTCAGCTCTTTAAATGACATCATCAACGCATCAAATGAATCACACAATATATGGGGTATATACCACAATGCTCATCCTTGATTGGTCAGAAGGTGATGATTGAGTTCTATAACAGCAGCTGTAGTTCTGGCTGCAAAGTTGTTATAAATGTGCTCCTTATGTTTCTACTGTATTCAATCTCAATTCAGTTTTATTTGTATAGCGGTTACAGTAGACATTGTCTCAAAGCAGCTTAACAGAAATATCAAACACAGATATTATACAGATATTAAAAAAGGAATTTATCCCAACTGAGTGGGACGGTGGCGCAGGAAAACTCCCCTAAGATGTTTTAAGAGGAAGAAACCCCGAACCCCATCTGGGTAACAACAGATATTGTGAAATAGTTCAGTATTGACTTATACAAAGTCTGTATTGCCTTCAGAGCAGCAGTAGTCCCAGCAGTCTGAATCTGAGAAGATTTGAGCTCCATCCAGAGGCAGAAAGGGATCTGATCTCCAGTATCTCCATAAAATCATGTGTAGCTCTGCAGAAGGAGAGAGGGAGAGAAAAGATTATTAGGACTGGATTATTATATAGATTACGGAAAGTAGAATGACTAATCCACTAGTTAAATTTATGGTGAACATCTTTGTATGGTGATTTTAAAAAAGTGTTTAATTGCTGTTATGGTGATGCTTTCTGTGAAGACATGTTTATCATTTATGGAAGGAGCTCCAGTGTCAGTGGCAGACCGCAAAGCAGAGGAAAAGTTGAAACCCTTTAAGTTTCTGACACAGGAATTTACACTCCAGCTATATTATTATTATTATTAGTAGTAGTAGTAGTAGTAGCAGTTATAGTAGTAGTAGTGGTAGCTATAGCAGTAGCAGTAGTAGCTACAGTAGTAGCAGCAGTGGTAGTCATAGTAGTAGCAGTAGCCATAGCAGCAGTAGCAGCAGCAGTGCAGCAGTGCAGAGAAGTGCAGACACAGCAGTAGAGCACAATAGCAGCAGCAGTCATAGCAGCAGCAGTAGCACAGCAGCATAAAGCAGTAGCACAACAAGCAAAAATAGCAGCAACAGCAACAACGAAAAATACAACGTAGCAGAGCAGAGACAGGACACAGCAGAGCCAGCCATAAAGCAAGCAGCAGCACAACAGCAGCAAGCAGAGCAGCAGCAGCAGCACAGAGACCTCATAGCAGCAGCAACCAAGCACAGCAGCAGCAGCAGCAGCAGAAAGAGCGCAGCAGCAGCAGCAGCAGCAGGTAGTAATAAAGAGTAGTAATAACCCAACAACAACAGTAGTAATAGCAGTAGTAGTAATCTACCGCAATAGTAACAGTAGTAGTAATAGCAGTAGTAGTAACTTGTCCAATAGTAACAGTAGTAGTAATAGCAGTAGTAATAGTAGTAGTAACATTAATAATAAGATGTAATAGTAACAGTAGTAGTAACAGTAGTTATAGCAGTAATAGTAACAGTAGTAGTAATAGCAGCAATAGCAGTAGTAGTAACAGTAAGTAATGGCAGTAATGGTAACAGTAGAAATAGCAGTAGTAGTAATCAGAACGTAATAATAACAGTAGTAACAACCAGTAGTAGTAACTACCGCATAATAGTAACAGTAGTAATAGCAGTAGTATAATTAACACCGTAGCAGTAACAGTAGTAATGGCAGTAGTAGTAACAGTAGTAATAGCAGTAGTAGTAACATTACTAATGGCAAGGTGGCAATAGGTACCAGTAGTAACAGTAGTAGTAATAGCAGCAGTAGTAACAGTAGTAATAGCAGTAGTAGTAACATTAGTAGTAATAGCAGTAGTAGGAACAGTAGTAATAGCAGTAGTAGTGACACTACTACGGCAGTACAGTAAAACAGTAGCAGTGCCGTAGTAGCAATCGGTCGTAATAGTAACAGCAGTAATAGAGCAGTAATAGTAGTAACAGTAGTAGTAATAAAGCAGCAGTAGTAACAGTAGTAATAGCAGCAGTAAGTAACAGTAGCATAGCAGTACAAGTAACAGTAGTAGTGACAGTAGTAGTAATAGCAGTAGTAGTAACAGCAGTAGTAACAGTAGTAATAGCAGTAGCAGTACGCAAGTAGTAATAGCAGTAGTACTAACAGTAGTAATAGCAGTAATAGTAACAGTAGTAGTAATAGCAGCAATAGTAAAAGTAGTAGTAACAGTAGTATAGCAGTAGTAGTAGTAACAGTGGTAATGAAGCAGTAGTAGTAACAGTATTAATGTCCGTAGTAGTAACAGTAGTAATAAAGGAAGTAGTAGTAACAGTACTAATGGCAATAATAGTAACTGTAGTAACAGCAGCAGTGCACAAGGGTCTGTAACAACAATAGTAGTAATAGCAGTAGTAGTAACGGTCCATAATAGTAACAGAGTAATAGCAGTAGTAGTAACAATAGTAGCATAGCAGTGAGTAGTAACAGTAGTAATAGCAGTAGTAAAATCGGTCGTAATAATAACAGTAGTAATAGCAGAGTGGAACGCTGTAATAATAGTAACAGTAGTAATAACAGGAGTAGTAAGTGTGTAGTACAGTAGTAGTAACAGTAGTAATAGCAGTAGTAGTAACATTACTAATGGCAGTAATAGTAACAGTAGTAATAGCAGTAGTAGTAACAGTAGTAATAGCAGTAGTAGTAACGGTCGTAATAGTAACAGTAGTAGTAATAGCAGTAGTAGTAACGGTCGTAATAGTAACAGTAGTAGTAATAGCAGTAGTAGTAACAGTAGTAGTAACATTAGTAATAGCGGTAATAGTAACAGTAGTAGTAACAGTAGTTATAGCAGTAATAGTAACAGTAGTAGTAATAGCAGTAATAGCAGTAGTAGTAACAGTAGTAATAGCAGTCGTAGTAACAGTACTAATGGCAGTAATGGTAACAGTAGAAATAGCAGTAGTAGTAACAGTCGTAATAATAACAGTAGTAATACCAGTAGTAGTAACGGTCATAATAGTAACAGTAGTAATAGCAGTAGTAGTAATAGCAGTAGTAGTAACAGTAGTAATAGCAGTAGTAGTAACAGTAGTAATAGCAGTAGTAGTAACATTACTAATGGCAGTAATAGTAACAGTAGTAGTAACAGTAGTAGTAATAGCAGTAGTAGTAACAGTAGTAATAGCAGTAGTAGTAACATTAGTAGTAATAGCAGTAGTAGGAACAGTAGTAATAGCAGTAGTAGTAACATTACTAATGGCAGTAATAGTAACAGTAGTAAAAGCAGTAGTAGTAACGGTCGTAATAGTAACAGTAGTAATAGCAGTAATAGTAGTAACAGTAGTAGTAATAGCAGTAGTAGTAACAGTAGTAATAGCAGTAGTAGTAACAGTAGTAATAGCAGTAATAGTAACAGTAGTAGTGACAGTAGTAGTAATAGCAGTAGTAGTAACAGTAGTAGTAACAGTAGTAATAGCAGTAGTAGTAACAGTAGTAGTAACAGTAGTAATAGCAGTAGTACTAACAGTAGTAATAGCAGTAATAGTAACAGTAGTAGTAATAGCAGTAATAGTAACAGTAGTAGTAACAGTAGTAATAGCAGTAGTAGTAGTAACAGTGGTAATAGCAGTAGTAGTAACAGTATTAATGTCAGTAGTAGTAACAGTAGTAATAGCAGTAGTAGTAACAGTACTAATGGCAATAATAGTAACTGTAGTAATAGCAGTAGTAATAAGGGTTGTAACAATAACAGTAGTAATAGCAGTAGTAGTAACGGTCGTAATAGTAACAGTAGTAATAGCAGTAGTAGTAACAATAGTAGTAATGTCAGTAGTAGTAACAGTAGTAATAGCAGTAGTTGTACCGGTCGTAATAATAACAGTAGTAATAGCAGTAGTGGTAACGGTTGTAATAGTAACAGTAGTAATAGCAGGAGTAGTAACAGTAGTAGTAATAGCAGTAGTAGTAACAGTAGTAATAGCAGTAGTAGTAACATTACTAATGGCAGTAATAGTAACAGTAGTAAAAGCAGTAGTAGTAACGGTCGTAATAGTAACAGTAGTAATAGCAGTAGTAGTAACAGTAGTAATAGCAGTAGTAGTAACGGTCGTAATATTAACAGTAGAAATAGCAGTAGTAGCAACAGTAGTGATAACAGGAATAGTAACAGTAGTAGTAATAGCAGTAATAGTAACAGTAGTAGTAACAGTAGAAATAGCAGTAGTAGTAGTAACAGTAGTAATAGCAGTAGTAGTAACAGTAGTAATAGCAGTAGTAGTAACAGAAGTAATAGCAGTAGTAGTAACAGTACTAATGGCAGTAATAGTAACAGTAGTAATAGCAGTAGTAGTAACGGTCGTAACAATGACAGTAGTAATAGTAGTAGTAGTAACGGTCGTATTAGTAACAGTAGTAGTAACAGTAGTAATAGCAGTAGAAGTAACGGTCGTAATAATAACAGAAGTAATAGCAGTAGTAGTAACAGTAGTAATAGCAGTAGTAATAACAGTAGTAATAGCAGTAGTAGTAACAGTACTAATGGCAGTAATTGTAACAGTAGTAATAGCAGCAGTAGTAACAGTACTAATGGCAGTAATAGTAACAGTAGTAACAGCAGTAGTAATAACAGTAGTAATAGCAGTGGTAGTAACAGTAGTAGTAATAGCAGTAGTAGTAACAGTAGTAATAGCAGTAGTAGTAACAGTACTAATGGCACTAATAGTAACAGAAGTAATAGCAGTAGTAGTAACAGTAGTAATAGCAGTAGTAATAACAGTAGTAATAGCAGTAGTAGTAACGGTAGTAATAATAACAGTAGTAATAGCAGTAGTAATAACAGTAGTAATAGCAGTAGTAGTAACAGTACTAATGGCACTAATAGTAACAGTAGTAATAGCAGTAGTAGTAACGGTCGTAATAGTAAAAGTAGTAATAGAAGTAGTAGGAACATTACTAATGGCAGTAATAGTAACAGTAGTAGTAACAGTAGTAATAGCAGTAGTAGTAATGGTCGTAATAAAAACAATAGTAATAGCAGTAGTAGAAACAGTAGTAGTAATAGCAGTAGTAGTAACAGTAGTAATAGCAGTAGTAGTAACAGTACTAATGGCAGTAATAGTAACAGTAGTAATAGCAGTAGTAGTAACAGTACTAATGGCAGTAATAGTAACAGTAGTAATTGCAGTAGTAGTACCGGTCGTAATAGTAACAGTAGTAATAGCAGTAGTAGTAATGGTCGTAACAATAACAGTAGTAATAGCAGTAGTAGTAACAGTAGTAATAGCAGTAGTAGTAACGGTCGTAATAGTAACAGTAGTAATAGCAGTAGTAGGAACATTACTAATGGCACTAATAGTAACAGTAGTAATAGCAGTAGTAGTACCGGTCATAATAATAACAGTAGTAATAGCAGTAGTAGTAACAGTAGTAGTAATAGCAGTAGTAGTAACAGTAGTAATGGCAGTAATAGTAACAGTAGTAATAGCAGTAGTAATAACGGTCGTAACAATAACAGTAGTAATAGCAGTAGTAGTAACGGTCGTAATAGTAACAGTAGTAGTAACAGTAGTAGTAACAGTAGTAATGGCAGTAATAGTAACAGTAGTAATAGCAGTAGTAATAACGGTCGTAACAATAACAGTAGTAATAGCAGTAGTAGTAACGGTCGTAATAGTAACAGTAGTAGTAACAGTAGTAATAGCAGTAGTAGTAACGGTCGTAATAATAACAATAGTAATACCAGTAGTAGTAACAGTAGTAGTAATAGCAGTAGTAGTAACAGTAGTAATAGCAGTAGTAGTAACAGTAGTAGTAATAGCAGTAGTAGTAACAGTACTAATGGCAGTAATAGTAACAGTAGTAATTGCAGTAGTAGTACCGGTCGTAATAGTAACAGTAGTAATTGCAGTAGTAGTACCGGTCGTAATAGTAACAGTAGTAATAGCAGTAGTAGTAATGGTCGTAATAGTAACAGTAGTAATAGCAGTAGTAGTAACGGTCGTAATAGTAACAGTAGTAATAGCAGTAGTAGGAACATTACTAATGGCACTAATAGTAACAGTAGTAATAGCAGTAGTAGTACCGGTCGTAATAATAACAGTAGTAATAGCAGTTGTAGTTACAGTAGTAATAGCAGTAGTAGTAACAGTACTAATGGCACTAATAGTAACAGTAGTAATAGCAGTAGTAGTAACGGTCGTAATAGTAACAGTAGTAATAGAAGTAGTAGGAACATTACTAATGGCAGTAATAGTAACAGTAGTAGTAACAGTAGTAATAGCAGTAGTAGTAACGGTCGTAATAATAACAATAGTAATAGCAGTAGTAGTAACAGTAGTAGTAATAGCAGTAGTAGTAACAGTAGTAATAGCAGTAGTAGTAACAGTACTAATGGCAGTAATAGTAACAGTAGTAATTGCAGTAGTAGTACCGGTCGTAATAGTAACAGTAGTAATAGCAGTAGTAGTACCGGTCGTAATAATAACAGTAGTAATAGCAGTAGTAGTAACAGTAGTAATAGCAGTAGTAGTAACGGTCGTAATAGTAACAGTAGTAATAGCAGTAGTAGGAACATTACTAATGGCACTAATAGTAACAGTAGTAATAGCAGTAGTAGTACCGGTCGTAATAGTAACAGTAGTAATAGCAGTAGTAGTAACAGTAGTAATAGCAGTAGTAGTAACAGTAGTAGTAACAGTAGTAACAGCAGTAGTAGTAACAGTAGTAATAGCAGTAATAGTAACAGTAGTAGTAACAGTAGTAATAGCAGTAATAGTAACAGTAGTAGTAATAGCAGTAATAGTAACAGTAGTAGTAACAGTAGTAATAGCAGTAGTAGTAGTAACAGTAGTAGTAACAGTACTAATGGCAGTAATAGTAACAGTAGTAATAGCAGTAGTAATAACGGTCGTAACAATAACAGTAGTAATAGCAGTAGTAGTAACGGTCATAATAGTAACAGTAGTAATAGCAGTAGTAGTAACGGTAGTAGTAATAGCAGTAGTAGTAACAGTAGTAATAGCAGTAGTAGTAACGGTCGTAATAATAACAGAAGTAATAGCAGTAGTAGTAACTGTAGTAATAGCAGTAGTAATAACAGTAGTAATAGCAGTAGTGGTAACAACACTAATAGCACTAATAGTACCAGTAGTAATAGCAGTAGTAGTAACAGTACTAATGGCAGTAATAGTAACAGTAGTAATAGCAGTAGAAGTAACGGTCGTAATAATAACAGAAGTAATAGCAGTAGTAGTAACAGTAGTAATAGCAGTAGTAGTAACAGTACTAATGGCAGTAATAGTAACAGTAGTAATAGCAGTAGTAGTAACGGTCGTAATAATAACAGAAGTAATAGCAGTAGTAGGAACATTACTAATGGCAGTAATAGTAACAGTAGTAACAGCAGTAGTAATAACAGTAGTAATAGCAGTAGTAGTAACAGTAGTAATAGCAGTAGTAGTAACAGTACTAATGGCACTAATAGTAACAGAAGTAATAGCAGTAGTAGTAACAGTAGTAATAGCAGTAGTAATAACAGTAGTAATAGCAGTAGTAGTAACGTATTCAATAATAACAGTAGTAATAGCAGTAGTAATAAGCAATAAAGCAGTAGTAGTAACAGTACTAATGGCACTAATAGTAACAGTAGTAATAGCAGTAGTAGTAACGGTCGTAATAGTAACAGTATTAATAGAAGTAGTAGGAACATTACTAATGGCAGTAATAGTAACAGTAGTAGTAACAGTAGTAATAGCAGTAGTAGTAATGGTCGTAATAATAACAATAGTAATAGCAGTAGTAGAAACAGTAGTAGTAATAGCAGTAGTAGTAACAGTAGTAATAGCAGTAGTAGTAACAGTACTAATGGCAGTAATAGTAACAGTAGTAATAGCAGTAGTAGTAACAGTACTAATTGCAGTAATAGTAACAGTAGTAATTGCAGTAGTAGTAACGGTCGTAATAGTAACAGTAGTAATAGCAGTAGTAGTAATGGTCGTAACAATAACAGTAGTAATAGCAGTAGTAGTAACAGTAGTAATAGCAGTAGTAGTAACAGTACTAATGGCAGTAATAGTAACAGTAGTAATAGCAGTAGTAGTAACAGTACTAATTGCAGTAATAGTAACAGTAGTAATTGCAGTAGTAGTACCGGTCGTAATAGTAACAGTAGTAATAGCAGTAGTAGTAATGGTCGTAACAATAACAGTAGTAATAGCAGTAGTAGTAACGGTCGTAATAGTAACAGTAGTAATAGCAGTAGTAGGAACATTACTAATGGCAGTAATAGTAACAGTAGTAGTAACAGTAGTAATAGCAGTAGTAGTAACGGTCGTAATAATAACAATAGTAATAGCAGTAGTAGTAACAGTAGTAGTAATAGCAGTAGTAGTAACAGTAGTAATAGCAGTAGTAGTAACGGTCGTAATAATAACAATAGTAATAGCAGTAGTAGTAACAGTAGTAGTAATAGCAGTAGTAGTAACAGTACTAATGGCAGTAATAGTAACAGTAGTAATAGCAGTAGTAGTAACAGTACTAATGGCAGTAATAGTAACAGTAGTAATAGCAGTAGTAGTAACAGTACTAATGGCAGTAATAGTAACAGTAGTAATAGCAGTAGTAGTAACAGTACTAATGGCAGTAATAGTAACAGTAGTAATAGCAGTAGTAGTACCGGTCGTAATAGTAACAGTAGTAATAGAAGTAGTAGGAACATTACTAATGGCAGTAATAGTAACAGTAGCAGTAACAGTAGTAATAGCAGTAGTAGTAACGGTCGTAATAATAACAATAGTAATAGCAGTAGTAGTAACAGTAGTAGTAATAGCAGTAGTAGTAACAGTACTAATGGCAGTAATAGTAACAGTAGTAATAGCAGTAGTAGTAACAGTACTAATGGCAGTAATAGTAACAGTAGTAATAGCAGTAGTAGTAACAGTACTAATGGCAGTAATAGTAACAGTAGTAATAGCAGTAGTAGTAACAGTACTAATGGCAGTAATAGTAACAGTAGTAATAGCAGTAGTAGTACCGGTCGTAATAGTAACAGTAGTAATAGCAGTAGTAGTAACGGTCGTAATAGTAGCAGTAGTAATAGCAGTAGTAGTAACAGTAGTAATAGCAGTAGTAGTAACGGTCGTAATAGTAACAGTAGTAATAGCAGTAGTAGTAACGGTCGTAATTGTAACAGTAGTAATAGCAGTAGTAGGAACATTACTAATGGCACTAATAGTAACAGTAGTAATAGCAGTAGTAGTAACAGTACTAATGGCCGTAATAGTAACAGTAGTAATAGCAGTAGTAGTAACGGTCGTAATAGTAGCAGTAGTAATAGCAGTAGTAGTAACAGTAGTAATAGCGGTAGTAGTAACGGTCGTAATAGTAACAGTAGTAATAGCAGTAGTAGGAACATTACTAATGGCACTAATAGTAACAGTAGTAATAGCAGTAATAGTAACAGTAGTAATAGCAGTAGTAGTAACGGTCATAATAATAACAGTAGTAATAGCAGTAGTAGTAACAGTAGTAATAGCAGTAGTAGTAACGGTCGTAATAGTAACAGTAGTAATAGCAGTAGTAGTAACAGTAGTAATAGCAGTAGTAGTAACGGTCGTAATAGTAACAGTAGTAATAGCAGTAGTAGTAACAGTAGTAATAGCAGTAGTAGTAACGGTCGTAATAGTAACAGTAGTAATAGCAGTAGTAGGAACATTACTAATGGCACTAATAGTAACAGTAGTAATAGCAGTAGTAGTACCGGTCGTAATAATAACAGTAGTAATAGCAGTAGTAGTAACGGTCGTAATAGTAACAGTAGTAATAGCAGTAGTAGTAACAGTAGTAATAGCAGTAGTAGTAACAGTAGTAATAGCAGTAGTAGTAACGGTCGTAATTGTAACAGTAGTAATAGCAGTAGTGGTAGTAATTAGTCACTAGTTTGACAGCTTGTAGGATTTATACGGAATGATCACTGACACAGCAGATGAACTGATTAGATTTTTGGATTTGATCCAAATAGGCCCAAGGCCACAGCAAGGTCAAATATCTAGCTTCCTGTTCAGGATTTCTGATATAAAAGAATAGTGAACAGAAGTACTAGACGGTCAGAGGAATCCAGGTCTACTTTTTTTATTTAAAAAAATCTTTTCTTACACACTTCCTGTATGGATTTATTTTGTCTCCCAGGTGAAAAAAAACACCCTTACTCCCCTCAACTCCTCCGAATCGCGACATTCTACGGAGCGCCATGCCTTTTGTTTGTCTCCTTTCTGTCTTTGTGCTGCAGTGACAGAGACAGAGACGCCTTTCACACACTGTTTACAGAGTCTCAGTGGGAGAAATCACATTTCTATTACTGTCACTGTCTTGCCTCTATATTGACTCGTGTGTGTGTGTGTGTGTGTGTGTGTGTGTGTGTGTGTGTGTGTGTGTGTGTGTGTGTGTGTGTCTGTGTGTACTGTAGATACTTCAGATGAACAGATGAATATATAAAAAATGAACCTCTCCGAATCTCTGATACTATAATTCTGCATAATATGAAAATCTTCTCATATTCTTCTACAGTTTTAGCATTAATGAGCAAACTGGGTCAACATTTTTCGTCCACGTGTTCGTCCTTCACATGTGCTAACAGTTGCTAGAAACTAAGTATAATGATTTTTAATAAGCGATTAAATATGTAACTTATTTAATGTATGTTTTTTATCTATTATTTTGACAATAGTATTTTTTACAGTTACATATAATTAATAGCACTTTTTTCCACTTAGTCCCATGGAAAAAAAAAAAATTATATATATTTTACAACATTTTATTAATAAACATTTTTAAAGAACAATTTTAAATGTCGATAATATTTACACAATGAAATTTTTTTAATGTGATGTGTATTGCTACTATAAAAAATGTGTTCTAATTGATATTTTGTTGATTTCAATTTATCATAATATAATTTAATATTTTTGCACTTAATGTGGAGACTTTTTTTCGTGCTGATCTTCTTGTGGGCGGAGCCACAGGCAGCAAAATTAATCATGATGTTTTGAGGCACGTTTATTATCAGAATCTGATGGTCATGATTACATTCACGGCACAAAACTATAAAAGTTTAATTAAAGTTACAAAGATTTATTGGTCACACAAACATACACAGTACCACATGACATGTTGTTGTTGTTTTTTTAATAAACATCCCATGACATAAAAATAGAATTTTCAAGAATTGGGAATAAAATGTCATTAGTTGTTCGGGGATTTTTTTGGATGCTAAACCCCAATACCAGAAATAATTTTCACCACTGTTTTTTTTTAGTCTTTCACAATGCATAACAATTTTTATTCTGGAACATTCCTGAGCATGAAACACAACCACACTGTAATTAAACAACGCAGGCAGCAGATCCACGTTCACTAGAAGAACTGATGAATGTGGAATAATTGATCAAAGGGACTATGCACACACACACACACACACACTCATTATCAGACGGAACAGTGGCAGTAATAGAAATGTGATTTCTCCCACTGAGAGCGTCTCGGAGGTTTTCTCTTAATTAGATTTTCAACTAATACTGTATTTATTTTAAACATGCATCAAATATTTTTTTTAAGGATTTCAAAACAGGCCAAATTTTTTTTATATTTTAAAATATAATACAATAAAACCACAGATATTAGTTTGTGGGTTTTTTCATCATCATAATATTAGTTGTAGTTGTAGTATGTAACTCCATTAATGAAACCTACTACTAGTTGTAGTATGCAAACGTAATTAATAATTAGTGCATTACACTCGTTGTGTAATAATCTAAATACAAATCTACATCCACATTTCCTTAAAGCTCATATAGCAATTTTTTTAAAGCTATGATATTTTCCTTTAAAAGAAAACATGGGGGTGCAAACTTTTCACTCAACCGTATTAATCATTCTCTCTGAGATGAACAGCAAAAGAGATGCCCTAGACCTGTTTATTTATCTTTATTGCTTTATATTATTAATGAATTTGCATTCAGTCTGCAACACCCTTTGAAGGCAGCCGCTTCACATACATATTAAATGACTACATTACAGATGTGTGTGTGTGTGTGTATTTAGAGACGCACTGTAAATATTAATACATTTTTTATGTAAAGCCACGTTACAGATGAACTGAATAATAACATTGACACTCAGAAGAAGTGATGAAGTTCCTCATCGCAGCAGAGAAACAATTCGGGGTTTGTCGGCCGAGCCGCTTCGACTCGTCCGAGACGTTTTCCTCGTCTGTTACATGGCAGACAGCCAGTGATTTAAAGTGCAGTATTGATCTTAGAAGTAAATCCAGATGAGGAACCGATCGCATCCATCCATCATCCTGCTCCTCAGAACTGTGGAATTTCTTATTAAAGCTGGCATCAGGCATCACGGAACGCCAATATTCCCTTTTATCATCACGGATCATGCTTTAAATGCATAATAAACCAATCACACATCACATCGCTCAGCATGGATGCGCTTCCAGCCTCACTGATCCAGAGCTTTCTCTAAATTCCTTTCTGTGTTAGTGATTAAAGCGGGATTGTAACATTTGGGAGTGTAAAACAAATACAAAATATCATGATGGCAGGATCATACATGTTATAAAACAACAAAAAAAAGCAAACTAGGAACACTGGACGCTGTTGGTGCTTGAATATAATTAGCTCATTTGCATATTCATGTAATTTGACTACAAGTGGAAAAGCAGCTGGTGGAAAATTCTCTTTTGTGAAATTTTTTAAAAAATTTTATTTGCGATGTGTGTAAATGGAAATATTTGGTTCATTTAGGGAAGGCCATAATAATACGTCTTAATTTATTCCGTTTTATTATATTTTATTTAAGATTGCGCCATCATTCTGTGAGAATCACGCAACTTATTCTAGGACAGTTAAAGATACATATCGAAGTTTTTCTCCTCGGATGAAAAACAAACTGTCGATAAGCGTTACTGAATTATTCATTCATAAATCTCAGTTTGTCTTTCTTCACAATAATAATATTCATCCCCATCAATATATTCATATAAACGAAGCTCTGTAGTGAAACTGCTCATAAATATGTCCACTTCAACGTAACATCCCGCTTTTACATTTTCATGGAGCTGGCATTTTTCCCAGAATCGTATTTTTACCCGGTGTTGACCTTCTCCATTTGAACTGCCTTGTAGCTCTTCATCCTCCTGAATAATTAACGCTCCATTTGAACAAGCTGTCACATCGCTTCTGAATCAGTGGGTTCAACGCCTCAGGGATGCAGGTACAGTAAGCGACGCACAGGTCTGTAAAGTACCCGGTACGTGGGTATAATTAAATCACAGAACTTTATTTTCACTTGAGTTTTTGCATGCCCGCATAACACACCAATTTGCCAACCGTTACAATGTTTACTTAACTAATGAACAACACATCGCACATTTCAGGGATTAACAGCCCAACTTCCAACATGCAGAAACATGTACATGTAACCGTTAGCGAGCCAAGTGAGCTAGATTAGCATGTAATGCTAGCACCTCTGTAATAAACTTAAGACTGTTTATTAGCGATTGTGTTCAATGCTGTATATCTTAGTCCTGCTACAGCATATACTGTAGTTGACACTCAGGGAAGGGGTTAACATGTAAGGGGGTTATCTTTTGCCAGATAGCTAACTTTGTAGCTAGAAACATTATCTAGCTATATAACAAACGGCGGCTATTGAAAGCCTAACTGAATTTAGCTAGCCAGCTAATATTAATGTTTTGGTTTTTTACAATATAGTGTTGGATAGCATAGCTCACTCATGTACTTATAAATAGAAACTAGAACATTTTCAAATGTGTTGAATAGTTTTTCACCAGATGACTTATCTACGCCTACTTAAATCATTTCCTGGATCATTACTTTTATTTTACTGACCAACGCAAAACGAAACACTTGTCAAGGAACAGGAAGAAGTGACGAGTTGATCATGCCCCCCTCTCAAAAATTAATCACACACTAAAGACACAAAACTCACTATTTAGCTAACGTGGCATCTCTGCAAAGCTACTGTATCTATCGTTAAACATTTACAAAGTTTGCTAGCAAGCTAGGTGTCATTTCGTACCTATGCTAAAGCACCACGTCACGCGGGATAGAAGTAAAAAGAAACGCTAGTAGATGAGCTATATGATCAAGTTTGAGAATAGAAATCACTATTGTTCATAGACCATAGCTAACTCGTGTATATAAAAGTAATAACTGGTTACGTTTGCGCTAGCAGTTTAGCAAATAAAATAAGATGTGTCCCTCTCAAGAATTGTTATTAAATTATGGTGTCACTCGTGTCATTTAGGAGCTCCTAAATTGCTGATGGACGTTAGAAACGTGATTGAATTTTTCCTCAGATGGATCTGTCCGCTTATCATTGAGCACAAAAGTTCACACAATCAGCCACAAAGCATTCCATCATGATCTGGAGCTTCTCCACAGTGAGAGTGAGTGAGGTGATTCGCTTTAGCTGGGCTTCGAGAGGTTTAACCTTCAGGGAAATTTAAGAACTGCCGCCAAAGTTGTTTCACTCTTAATCAGTGAAGAAGTGAAGCTGTGTAACAAACAGAAATACTGGCTGGCCAGCCACGGGATACGACTATTCTTCCTTACAAATGACCACCGGCAAAAAAAGAGAAGAGAGAGAGAGAGAGAGAGAGACAGCTGGCAGAGCGGGATATTTACCCTTCCTGAATTTAACTTTTGTAGAATTTTAATTCATAAACACAGATGCGAAACAATTCATCTGGTGTCTGGTATATGAGGAACAAAATCAGGAGGAAATCTCAAACATTCATCCGTCCCAAGTATTATGATAAACACTTGGGCGTGTCTAGATTACAGAAGGTGTCAATAAGTCCATATATGTAAATGAGAGGCTCTGAGTGGGTGTGGTTACAGACCATAGATGGGAATTGGGTGTGTTACTGTTTACATATATTCCTATATACAATATATAGGATTGTGGGTATCATTGAGGACATATATGGAAAATTGGGTGTCACTGAGTGAATATATGTAAATGATGCGATTATTGATTTTGTATATAGACATGAATATATCACTGAGTATGTATATTAATATATGGATGCCATTAAGCCCATATATTAGAATATAGGCGTGTCACATGAGTCCATATATGGAATGTGGGTGTGAGAATCCATCAATGCACATGAAGGAATTAGTGAATCCATAAATGGAAATATGGGCATCATTGAGGAGATATATGGGAATGTGGTTGTGTAAATGAATCCAGTATATGGAAAGGGAGTGCATAATTGAGTCCATATGTGGAAATGAAGACATCATTTAGTCCATATACGGCAATGATGGTGTCTTTACAATGTACATATATGGAAATGAGCACATCACTGAGTCCATATATGGGAGCGTGACCTTCAATGAGACCATATATGGAAATATGGGCACTCTTTGGACTATGGGCATCAATGAGTCCATATATAGGAAATTGTGCCGGCCACTGAGTCTATACATGGGAATGTGAATATGTCAGTGAGTCCATATATGGAAAAGAGGGTATATATGGGCATAATTGACACAATATATTTTAAGTGAGGGTTTCATATATGGACACAAAGGCACCTCTAAGTGGCTTTAAAACCATAAATGGGAATAAAAGGGAATAATTAAGTGCATATATGGAAATGTGAGAGCTCGGGTGGGTGTGAACATCTCATAGTTCATTTATTTATTTATATATATATATACACACACACACACACACACACACACACACCACTTAGGTAATAAGTCATACTTCTAAACATTAATCTTCACTGCTAATGCTAGCTCGTTTTTCTTTACAACCTTATGTGCATAATCAATAAAATTAGCATTCATGGAGTTTTTCAGATCCTCAGGGACACTGATTGTTAAAAAACAGTTTTTATTGATGTAGGAAGCTGTGAGGTTAAAGATCTCCTGCTCATGTGTTTATAATGAATTCCTGTGCACACTGGTGTGGAACTGTATGACAGATCTATAGTGAGTTAATGCATATATTCACGGCCTCCGCTAGTCATGGGGCTCTGGGACAACTCTGTTATTTACAGGTGTGAATTTGTGATGAAGTGATTTCCATATGAATGCAGTGTCAGGTGTTTCTCTCTCCATTTCTGTCCCTGAGTAAATTCCAGCTCAAAAATGGCGAAGTCTTTAGTGTCCTTTGGCTCAGTGTATATTTTTTACACACAGGTGTTGTCCGCTGCATTGGAAATCATTTTGGACTCCATTAGTGCATAAACAGAGAAATTCTAAATACTTACAGGAATCACAGAACAGCACATGCTTTGCAAAGGTCGTATGGCTTTGTCCACTAGATGGAAAGCAAAGGAAATGGAAAACCAAAAGCACAATCCAGCTGATTATTAGTACATGTGGATATGAAGTGAGGATTAAGGCTTTGTGCCTCGTGCATCATAACACAACCAAATAATATAACGTGGCAGTTCATTGACAGATTAACACTGAGTGTATAAATGTAAATGATGTAATTACTGAGTTTGTATATAGACACGAGTCCGTCACTGAGTCCGTATATAGAAATATGGATGCCATTGAGTTCACATACTGGAATATGGCCGTGTCCGTGCTGGGAATGTGGGTTTCAGAATCCATCAATGGACATGAGGGAATCATCAAGTCCGTAAATGGCGTCATCAAGTCCATATATGGAAATGTGGTATGTAAATTAGTCCTTATACGTAAAATGAGTGCATAATTAAGTCCATATGTGGAAATGTGGGTGTTTCACTAAGTCCCATTATATGGAAATGAAGACATCACTGAAGTCCATGGACTGGCCAAGCATGTCTCCAGACCTAAACCCTATTGAGCATCTGTTGAGCATCCTCAAACGAAAGGTGGAGGGAGGCCAAGGTCTCTAACATCCAACAGCTCGTGATGTCGTCATGGAGGGTTGGAAGAGGACTCCAGTGGCAACCTGTGAAGCTCGGTGAACTCCGATGCCCAAGAGGGTAAAGGCAGTGCTGGAAAATAATGGTGACCACAGAGAAATATGACACTTTAAGCCAATTTGGACATTTTTCTCAGGGATGTAGTCACTTTTGTTGCCAGCGGTTTTATACATTAATGGCTGTGTGTTGAGTTATTTTGAGGGGACAGCAAATTTACACTGTTACACACGCTGTACACTCACTACTTTACATGTAGCAAAAGTGTCATTTCTTCAGTGTTGTCACATGAAAAGATATCATCAAATATTTACAAAAATGTTAGGGTTTTGTGAGATACTGTATATGGAAATGAGCACATGACTGAGTCCGTATATGGAAATATGACCTTCACTGAGACCATATATGGAAATATTGGCATTTTAGACATGAGGGCATCATCGAGTTATAAATAGGAAACCTCATGTGTCATAACCGAGCCAAGCAGAATAAAATCTCTTCAATTTGCCACTTCACTCCCGTCATCAGTGATTTTGGACTTTTAAATGCCATTTGTATACGTCACTAAGAAAGACGGCAGATCTTTATACCAATACAGCACAAACAGGCACCACTGGCAGTAGGACAGTTTTTTTTCTTCTTTTAAAATAAATTTATGTGACAGAATAATCCACATTCAGTTATCAAAGTGTCCCCAGAAATTATTGATATTTTTTATTAAGTTATAATATAGTTTCCATATAGTATAGTATCCATATAGCTCCACCCTTCCAATTTAACAGCCGAAACAGCTTCACTTTATATCTATATATCCCATAATGATCCAGTGTGCGATCACATGACCACCTGGGTTTGCTGTACCTACGAGTAATGAATTCCATTTAAATGCAAAATTTGTCCACATCATATGCGTGCCCATGATCTCCGTATGTTCATCGCAATCCTGTCACACTGTTATTTCACTCCAGTTCTATGTTTTAAGGTCCTTTAATGTTGTTGTTGTTGTTGATCACAATGCTGTTCCATCTTCAACCATCCGTCATTTTATTTCCAGCATTGGCTGAAAAATCTGCAGTTTTAATGTCTGTCCTTTTTTTTTTTTAAATAAACCCCATTTAGCTTCCTGTCTCATCTGAGTGATTTTAAATACCTTTTATAATGAACAATTTCATCCCTTCTAAAGCCTATATCCATCATTATCCTCTTGCACGAAACAAACAAACAGCTCGCGCTAAATGAGGCGGGACAGACGAGACCAAGCCAAGAGTTTTCAGTCAATTTCCTCCGAGCAACGAGATCACGTCAATTAAATTCTCATTTGAAAGGTGTCACAGAGACCGAGAAGAGAGGAGTGTGTGTGTGTGTGTGGTGGGGGGGTGTACCTGTCTATTCTCTAATTTAAAGCCTGAAAGATGAGCTCCTGCTGAAACGGCATTTTCTCCCTTCAGAAACAGGTCTGTTCCCAAATCAGGGTCTTACACCAGCAGGCTGCCTAACAAGGGAGAAACTCACCTCAGTCTGATGAATTATTAAACACGCTGGCTCAGAGCCGACACAAAAAGTAAAGTAGAGTTTGGGAGAGGTCACAAGGGTCAAAGATTTACCTTTCAGGTGTTGCACATAATACACAACTGTATTATGAGATTTATCACACTAGAAAACATCTTTAGTCTCCTAGCAGCTGGGGTATTTTCCGGATTTATTTCAAATGTTCATGTGTGTGACATGAAATAAATACCCTCAAATGACACATATTGTATGTATTGTATATTGTGTGTGTGTGTGTGTGTGTGTGTGTGTTGGAACATGTAGACAATGAGCTGAAGTGATCAGGGGATTGAGATCGAGATCAAGATGCTCAAGCATTTGGAGGCGGAAAATGGCCAAGAACTTGTAGTCCGTATCTCTGTCCTGACAGGTCAATTTCTGACATTTCTTGCCAAGCCCAAGAAAAACTGAAACGTGAAATCGACGATCGCCAAATACTTTTCTCTAGCGCTGGATGAAGGCACAGATGTGACCGATGTCAGTCAGCTCCTGATCTTCTTATGACGATACAGAGAACTTTGAGTTCAAGAGGAGCTTAGGTTACATGGCACCCACGATGGCAGAGGATATTTTTGAGAATGTAGGCTTTGCTAGACTGTCTGCTGTTGTTACAACAACACAAAGACCAAAATCTGGATTCTCTCGGGTTCTTCAGAAGAGCGCTGTCCAGTCCAGTATCCAGTATCTGCACTGCGGAATACAGCAGGTTAGTAGGCTTATTTTTTTTTGTTTCATGGTAACGTTAATAAAATGAAATGTTATGTGAAGTGATTAGAAACCAATTTTCTTTATTACAGGAGGCCCTGTGGGTAAAGATTCTGGACTTCAGCCATGTCATGGACGTAGTGATGAAAGTCTGTGGAAATAGGGCACGTAATCACAGGACATTTACGGCTTTTTTGGATGAAGTCAGTGCTGCTTATGGGGATATTAGATGGCACTGACAACAGATGGATGAGCCCGTGGGAAGTGTCTGGAAGATTCGCACCGTCGATTCCGCGGTTTCTGCTGGACAAGATCAAAGTCGGAGACGGCGCTACCGCAGCAAACGACGGGATCCAGAATTCTTTTCTGACATGGTCTTCCTCAGAGATATGACCGCGCATCTGAACACACACTGACGAGGAAGGTCTCAGACCTCTATGAACGGCTTTCAGCGTAACGTAACCTTTTTTTTTACAACGGATTTTCCGATCTGTCTGGTCGATTTGGCCACAGCGTCTCTGTCTACCAGGAGATGCGCAAAGATGCTCATAGTACAGAAAAAGAAATAGAAAGGCTACAAGAGCAATTCAAGATATTCGCTTCCAGGACCTTCTGAACACGCCTGTCAGTGAGCAGCCTGGAGGGACGCAGCTAGAACTCTGAGGACGTCAATCCCGCCCATTCCTTCAGGCAAACCGCAATGAGAGGGGGCATAATTTTGGAAACTGATACTGGGCCTCGTTTTGCCCTCCTCAAAGATTTTGCACTGTTGACGCACGCATGTTTGGCACTTACGTCTGTGAAAGAAGTTTCTCAACAACAGAGCACATCAAATCAAGGAGAGAAAGAGGCGACAGATGACACTCTCTTTCAGATACTGCAAGACGGCTGTACAAACTTTCAGACTGATATTGATTCAGAGAGAGACGAGAGAGAGAGAAGAGAGAGAGAGAGAGAGAGAGAGCTACAAGTTTCTCATTGAGCCTTTTTGAAAGTGGGAAAGTTGCCTGTGTGGGGGCGGGGAAATGGAAATGTATGCATTTATGCACTGAAGTGTTTTTATATTCAGTATTTTTAGTTCTATGTTTAATAACTCATTTTTTAATAACTGTTCCCTCAGGGTAGGTTCAGAACGTCCTCTAGGCTACTCATCAAAAATACAGCCAATTAACAATTAACAATGAAGTTTCGCATTTGATTGAGAATAAATGCACAAGTTTTGCAGGTAATAAGCGCTTTAAAAACACACTGCATTAATCGTACATTGAGTTCTTTCAATCAAGAGGAAATTGAGTAAAGTAATGTCAAACGTGTTCGTTAGTGGATTAGTAATCTGGGCCCCTTTGGTATGAAGGAGAAAAATGCTGGCCCTTGTCAGTATCGTGAGTTGCTCATCCCTGATCTGTAGTGTAGTGTACTGTGAATAAAATGGTCCCCCTTTTAGTTCATTAATTAAACTCCGCATGTGACTGACCTTCAGCGGCGTCACAGTGTCAGAGCTGGACGGAGAGGAAAGCTCGTGTGTGTGTGTGGGTGTGTGTGTGTGTGCGTTGTGTGTGTGTGTGTGGGTGGGTGTGATTGTTTCTCTGGCGTCGGGTGAAATGAGGTTGGTAATGAGATGCCTCGACACACCGTGCTGTCCAGTGAAAGCGACTCTGATTGTGTTTCTGATTGTGTTCTCCGCCAACGGCCAAGAAATAAAAGAGAAAAAAGAGAAATAAAGAGAAAAAAAGAGAAATAAAGAAAAAAAAGAGAAAAAAAAGAGAAATAAAGAGAAAAAAAAAAGAAGTAAAGAGAAAAAAAAAGAGAAAAAAAAGAGAAATAAAGAGAAAAAAAGAGAAATAAAAGAGAAAAAAGAGAAAAAAGAGAAATAAAGAGAAAAAAGAGAAATAAAAGAGAAAAAGAGAAATAAAGAAAAAAAAGAAAAAAGAGAAATAAAGAGAAAAGAGAAAAAAGGAGAAATAAAGAGGAAAAAAGAGAAATAAAGAGAAATAAAGAGAAATAAAGAGAGCGGCTGAATTTTAATGCCACTTACTAAACTTATAAACTGACAGGACCGCCCCACTCTGTCCAATCCGCCCACTCTGCCCTGTCTGTCCACTCCATTCACTCTGTCCACGCCCGCTCAAAACGCCCAACTCTGCCCCTCTCCATCCACTCTGCCCTCCCTGTCCACTCTGCTCAATCCGCCCACTCTGCCCTCTCCGTCCACTCTGCTCAATCCACCCAGTCTGCCCTCTCTGTCCACTCTGCTCAATCCGCCCACTCTGCCCTCTCCGTCCACTCTGCTCAATCCACCCAGTCTGCCCTCTCTGTCCACTCTGCTCAATCCGCACACTCTGCCCTCTCTGTCCACTCTGCCCTCTCCGTCCACTCTGCCCTCTCCGTCCACTCTGCCCTCTCCGCTCAATCTGCCCAGTCTGCCCTCTCTGTCCACTCTGCTCAATCCACTCAATACACCACTCCCACCCTCTCCGCTCGGGCTCCTCCTCGCCCTCTGTCCTCCCGCTCAATCCGCCTCTCAAATAGTCTCCTAACTAAGTTCTCTCCGTCCAATCTGTTCACTCTGCCCACTTCGTCCACTTTGTCCAATCTGCCCACTCCGCTCTCTGTTCAATCTGTTCACTCCGCCCACTCCACCCTCTCGCCTCTCACTTCCTTCTCTTATTCCGCCGTCACTCTGCCCTCTCCGCTCAATCTGCCCAGTCTGCCCTCTCCGTCCACTCTGCTCAATCCACTCACACGCCCACTCCACCCTCTCCGCCCACTCCGTCCTCTCCGTCCACTCCGCCCACTATGTCCTCTCTGTCCACTCTGCTCAATCCGCTCAATCCGCCCACTAAGTTCTCTCCGTCCAATCTGTTCACTCTGCCCACTTCGTCCACTTTGTCCAATCTGCCCACTCCGCTCTCTGTTCAATCTGTTCACTCCGTCCACTCCACCCTCTCGCCTCTCACTTCCTTCTCTTATTTCAGAATAAAACATTGAGGTCTATATTTCAGAGTTTCTGACAGTCATCATCATCATCATCATCATCATCATCATCATCATCATTATTATTATTATTATTATTAATATTATGTATTGATGCTGTTATTTATTCAGCTATTTAAAAACAAAAAATTATTTAATCTCCAATAAAACTTTTGTCATGCTTTAATTCAAGGTTTGGTCATAAAATATTTCAAAAATAATATCAAAATATTTATAATCAAGTAATAGATAGTTTACTGACTGATGTGTAGAAAGAATATATTAATAAACATTTGCAACAGCATTAATTGTTTGTAAGTATTAGTTAAATGAATACAATATTAAATAACAAAATATTAAATGCATTAAATTATAACCTGATACCCAAGTATTAATACTTTATATAAAAATGTTTTTTAAAACTTTGTGCAATAATTATTCGTTCATTAACATCATACCACAGAGCTCTCAGGTCTGATTGGTCACCATCTTCACACCTTTTGATCAATCACCCACGCCCCACTTCAGCAGCGCTGTGGGATAACAGATGATCATAATGTATCTGGAGGACGTGTGGTGCATCTCCAAAATGATCTGTAGAATTTCTCGCTAATCCATTGGGTTTTAATCGACGTTCCCATTGTTACCGTTGTTATAATAACAGATGTGTTTTTTCTAGTAGAAGCGTTTTCTGCGTGGAGTTTATTTCACATGGTCCGGAGAACATTAGCGAGGTCAGTGAGTGATGTTGGACGATTAGGTCTAACTCACAAAACACCACTGCAATTCATCTCAAAGGCCTTTAAAGGGGGTCGAGGTCTCGGCTCGATCGATTACTCCACTCAGCTCTCGACAAACTCTCGAAACATTTCTGTGCTGAAATGGGAAATGGGCTTCACCAAACTGTCAACATCAACAACAACAACAACAAAGAAAAGAAACATCTGAAGTTCAACAGCTTTCCCATTTCCATCTGTTATTTCCATCTTGGTGTTTCACCAAGAGCTTTTGGTCCTGTCCAAAAATATATACAAAAAACCCCTGTTTGGTTTGGAGATATTCTCATTGATAAACATTGTTTGATGACTTAATTAAATGCTGTGTAAAATGTATATGCCCCGCCCCTGGGGGTGTGTCTTGCTCTACAATAAAAAAAACACCATCTGGTCCGTCGAAGATATCATCCTGGATAAAATGGACCCTTACTGCCAATAATTATTGGCACCCATCAACAAGCAAAATTTGGAGGCATTAACTTGTATTTCTTCCCCTTTTTCAACGCACAAGTGTCTTCATGGCCGAAAAATCTTCGAAGGCCATCGTTTTTATCACATGATCTGATTTACAGTGCAAAGACTTTACGGTCTGCATTTTATGGGCTTCTCTCAGGAACGTTTTCCGAACAAGCCGTCGTCTAATTGCAGATTTTGAAACCTTGACGACCCCAAAAATGAATGAAATGGTGATCTTTGAGGTCTTGTTTCCATTTCGTCACCATCCTCTTCGCTGTGTGAGTGGGCGTGTGATCACGATTTTCAACTGGTTTTAACTTATGAGACTTTTATTCTGACTCTGATTGTGCTGAAGGGAATTTTTAACTGTTCTTTTAAAGTCCTTATTAGAATGAATGTTACGGGAAAGATACCATCCATCCATCCTTCCATCCATCCATCCATCTTCAACTGCTTATTCCTTCTTCAGGGTCGCGGGGGAACCTGGAACCTATCCCAGGAAAGATACGTTTGTTTGTATTCGTCAGAGTGGACATTTTTAATAATAATAATAATAATAATAATAATAATAATAATAATAATAATAATAATAATTCGGGGGTCAATTGTACTGATTATGTTTTTCATTTGTATTATAAATGTAAAAGTATTTTCACTTCCAGATTTAAACACATGTTGGGTGTAGAGTATAAAAAGTCAGTTAGAGGACAGAGTGAGGTTTAAAAGTTCTGGGATGAGTCTGTTTAGAAGTTTCTCTCTCTCTCTCTCTCTCTTTGGCTTCTATCCACTGATTAATGAGGAGTACAGCTGAGGTCAGGTGAAGCATGTGGTGGAATAATTGGTACAATCAAAGCGAGGTCGTACCTCACGGTGAAACCCGGGTTTTCTAACGTAGTAGCTGGGAATTATTACCCACTAGGTGAATCTATGTAAGGGGAAGACAGAGGAGAGGAACATCCCTCCCTGTGGGGCTTGAATTTGAATTTCCTCTGCAAATGTCCTCCCTGACAAAAGCAGCAGCTCGTGTCAGCACGTTAGCGGAAATGTTTAAAATAAGCTCCCTTTCAACACGCAGACGTTAACGAGGGAATTTTAAAAGGGCGCTCCGTTAGAACAGGGTTCAGGGTGAGACACTGACTGGGCGACCGAGCAGGATGAGAGCTAGACAAATTCCGGTAATTACCAGGAGGCTTACGTGTGAGCTAATTAACCCATTTTAATTATATATTCACACATCGAGTACTTTACTGTAGAACTTTTTTTTTTAGGTTGTTAGATAAGATAATAGATAAAGTTAATAATATCACAATGTTACTAAGCATGAAAAAGAATTCATCTGATCTGAGTGAACATAAACAGCGTAAGTACACTGTAACAACACGTGAATAAACCAATACAAAATACTTAACAGAGAGAAAAATAGTCAAGCAGCAATTAAGGGTTCCAAGCACTATGCAATGGACTGTACAAAATAAGATTTTTGTGGGGGGGTTTCTTGATGAAACTATGATGTGTGATGGGATTGTATAATCTTGTAACCAAGCTATTTTTAAACAAGACTATCTGACTGGAATTATAACAATAAACAACAGATTTCAAAGTTATGGACACAAAAAAGTATCTTGTCTTTGGGCTGTAGATGATTTAAAGTACATATGTGCGTAAAATTTGGTGAGAAGACTTTTTGGATCATGCCTAATCAGTGGACCAAATTTCAAAAGTGTGTGAATGTATTTATGGGTGTCTATGGACTTCCAAAAAGGTATGGTTAATAATAATCAAGTGCTTGGACCCCTAATTATAATACGCTGTCTAAGTGCTTTCAATGGTTCTTACGCAAAATATTTACAACAGATTATCTTAGTTGTTCGTTTCTACCCAGTGAATCGAGTTATATATAATAATAATAATAATAATAATAATAATAATAATAATAATAATAATAATAATAATAATAATTGTGTGCATAATGTTACCCTCTGACGTCAGTTATAGTACAGATAATACACTAACTGTACAGATTTGCACCCTAAACCATCAACACAATGAGTTTTGTGAGTGTGTCTCTTCATTTACCAGTTGAAAGCGATGATGTAAGTGCGAGTGTTCTCCATCGCCACATTATCATCTCACATTAGTATGCACACCGATGTGATTCTCAGCACAGAGGAGGCTGTAATTACACTCGCTGTGTGATCATTATTTTTCTTTTCTCCCGCAAGCGTGCAGCGTTACACTTACGAACCGACACCTTCTCACCGACTCAAACGCGGACCGGCTTTCATTTCACACCAATACAAATAATATATATTTATCTAGTTAACTTTCATCATTCAGAATTAACATAATGACTGTGAGCAAACGATATCCAATGTCCATGATATGATTATACCATCAACATGATAAGGTACAGGAATGTACGGATGTGTAAATGTTCCGTCATGTTAGAAATTCTGCATGAGAAAAGGGAAAGCTAATGTCACGTAATATTAAATATAAAACGATTCAATAGCACATAGATTAGTTTGACGTGAAGTTTACTAAACAAGCTTCAGCTTTCCGTGAAATCAGGGCTGAAGGTTAGTAGTTTTTGAGAACATGCCGCAGCGTTAATGTTCATGTTTAGAGAAAGCCGGAGCTCCGTTCCTCAGGGAGCTTACAGGAAGAGGTGAAACTAACGAGAGATGTTCATGCGGGAGAGCTGCGAGACGTTAATGCAGCCCGAGAGGTTCTCACCCCATATAAAACTCGTAGAAGACTCCTAGAGGGAGTACTTGACCTTCTGAAGGTCTTCCAGGAGGAGAGAGAGCGTGGACGTGGACATTTTTGGGTCAACAGGAGTCTCCGGCTGGATTGAAAACAAAGCCGAAGCAGAGAGTCCACTGGGACATGGCAAACAGGCAAGGAGCTGAGGCTCCACCCACTTTTAGTAGAGCAGCATGTTCAGCTGTTATAATCGTCCAACAGATTGGTAAAGCTCATAATATTCGGTGTGTGTGTGTGTGTGTGTGTGTGTATGTGTGTGTGTGTGTGTGCATGTGTCTCTAATGGATGTGAGATTGGTTTGTAGAGCCTGTAAAAGAGCATCTTCACCAAGAAGAGACATTGATCTTCCGCTTGCTGTCTCTCTCGTTCTCTCTCTCTCTCTCACAGACACACAAATTAATTTACGTGTGTATTATATTCGATATCTGACCGCCACTGCAGTGAAAAATGCAACATTTTTTATACACAAACATTAAACAATAAACCAATTTTATCTCAATCACTTCGATTACACACGCTCCACCTTCAAAATGTAGGCCACACCCCCCTTCAGAACAAAAACTGAAGAACCTCAGACCTGTGCCATTTGGGTGATGTAATAATCTGCATGGGGGGGGGGATCACCTCCTTCCAATTTTCTTTTCTTCTCTTCATGTTTTTCTTTTCCTCCGTGTGTGTGGGCGTGTAGGTGAAAACAAAATACTGTGTGCTGATAACAAAATGCCCCCCCCCCCCACACACACACACACACACCTGATTGAGTTGAAATCCTTGTCCTGAATCATTCGTGTCACATCATCAGTCTAAGGGATGAAATCAGATTTTAAGACTGTTTGAGAAGTCTAAAAGGATAAACGCGAGAAGATAAACTGAGCGTCCTCGAGTTTTTATGCTCCAAAAATACAAATCTGAAATGTGTGTGTGTGTGTGTGTGTGTGTGTGTGTGTGTGAGAGAGAGAGAGAGAGAGCGAGAGCGAGTGTGAAGCCTTGAATGTAAATTACATTTCACGTGTTATTCTGGCCTCATTATCACACACAAAATAAACTAAAATGAAATATTTTTATTACTATTTTAACAGTAATATAGTAAGTATTAGTAGTAAAGCAATCAAATAATACATTTTATATTTCTTTTTTATTTTACATTTAAACAATAAATATGAAATCAAAATAACAGATTAATAAAAAATGAATTTTTAAATTGTTGTTTATTATTATTGAATATAATTCAGATCAAAGAATCAATAAGATCAATAATAATCCGATCTAGCTGCCAAAAAGACACTTTGTACCGATCTCAGTAAAGGCTTCGTGCAGATTTATACCAGCGTCTCTTGCTTATCTGTCCGTCTGACCGTAATCCGTCCACGTTATCGTCTGACCTTTGACCTGAACCCGACGTCTGTTTACACCCGTGTAATGGTGAACGATGAGTCACGGACGCATTGCATTTTCCGGTGTGAAAATGACCCGAGGTGTGAGAAAACCCGCGGCACTGCGCAGGACCGAGCCGGGTCTCATCATGGCTCTGGAAGGTGATTAGAAGGTAATCAGTGAGGACTTCAGGCAGGTTAATGAGGAAATCTGCTCCATAACGGCGTGCGTTATGGATGTGGAGCTCGTTCCAGGCTGCAGGAGGGGCAAAGCTTCCGCTGTGTTCGTTCTCATCTTCATTACCTGAGATTTCAGACCAAAAACGTCCTTTTCTCACAGTCAGAACCGAATCCACAAGAAAGATGCACAGTGTTCTGGATTCTGATTGGTTAGAAGGTGTTGATGAATTTTCTATAACAGCAGCTCTGACGCCAATGTAAATTGTCGTGGTATAAAAGGATCCAGAACACCGCTAGTGCACTCTGCAGGTTTTAGAGAATAGGGAATAATGCACCACTTTGCCCACCACATCCTGACCCAGTTAGTACATTCCTCCTCCTCTGCAGCTTTCAGTTATTAAAAAACACACAGTTCTGGACTTCTATTAGTGCAAAGTGAAACTGTGTGTGTTAGGGTTGGTTTTTTTTTTTTTTTTCCTGTGTTAAATTATGCAAAGCGCTTCATAAAACCTCAGCTGTATGAACGGTGCATTTTTGCCCAGATTACTCTGAAGAGTTGTGACTGAATCAAACGTGTTATTAACACCACCACCGTCCCTCATTAATTACACCCCATCGTGTGCCTCTCGACCCCGGCATGAGGTTGGAGATAATTTACTGAAAATTACGTACCAGATGCAATGTGAATGTAAAAACCCATCATTTCAGCTTTCACGACCGATGTGGATGTGAACTTCCATCCTTGTTCTGTGTGTGTGCTAGTCGCGGCGTGCGAGTGTGCAGCACAAACACGAATGGAATCACACCAAGATGAGAATAAATTACCCGAAATTGCCCCGAAAGCTCCAGGATAATGTTCGTCCTTCATCCTTTTTACTTTTGAAGGTTTTTTCTGCATATTTTAGTAAATTAGATGAATTTTAACAAGTTTACGCGTGCTGAAAATAAATTAGAATCGGGACCTCACAAGCCGCCAAATTTTATTCAATTTAATGAATTCATTTGAGTGGCAGAAATAAGGAACGCTTGTTACTGATACACAGCCCACCACGGCTGTAGAAACGTATCGGTGTGCTGATGCGCTGAATAAATCGGAAACGCTTAATACTGAAATATTATATACAGATCAGCCGAACATTAAAACCACGACAGGGTCATGGACACCCAAGGCTCATTGAAGCCGAGCGGCGGAGGCAGTGTGATGCTCTGGGCAATGTTCTGCTCGAAAACTTGGGTCTTGGCATTCATGTGGATATTACTTTGACACGCACCACCACGTAAACATGGTCTGCAGACTAAGTACACGCCTTCATGGTAACAGTATTCCCTAATGGCAGACTGTCAGAGTTAGACTGGATCAGAGTTAGACTGGATCAGACTGATAGACTGGGTCAGACTGTGGTCTGGCACAGCAGTACAGTAGTATTAGTCTATTTCTGAGAGTCTGACCCAGCGTAACTGTCATTGTGACCCAGTCTTACCTCTCAGTCTGACCCAGTGTAACTGTCATTCTCAACCAGTCTTACTCTCTCATTCTTGAACTTGACCCAGTCTAACACTTTCATTCTGACCCAGTCTAACTCTCTCATTCTGACCCAGTCTAACTCTCTCATTCTTGAAGTTGACCTAGTCTAACTGAGACGGACCCAGTCTAACTGTGATTCGGCCCAGTCCCTAGCACTCTCATTCTGACCCAGTCTAACTGTCATTCTGACCCAGTCTTACTCTCTCATTCTGATCCAGTCTAACTGTCATTCTGACCCAGTCTAACTGAGACGGACCCAATCTAACTGTGATTCTGGCCCAGTCTAACACTCTCATTCTGACCCAGTCTAACTGTCATTCTGACCCAGTCTTACTCTCTCATTCTGACTCAGTCTTACTCTCTCAGTCTGACCCAGTGTAACTGTCATTCTCACCCAGTCTTACTCTCTCATTCTTGAACTTAACCCAGTCTAACACTCTCATTCTGACCCAGTCTTACTCTCTCATTCTGACCCAGTCTTACTCTCTCATTCTGACCCAGTCTTACTCTCTCATTCTGACCCAGTCTAAATGTCATTCTGACCCAGTCTAACTGTCATTCTGACCCAGTCTTACTGAGACGGACCCAGTATAACACTCTCATTCTGACCCAGTCTAACTGTCATTCTGACCCAGTCTTACTCTCTCATTCTGACCCAGTCTTACCTCTCATTCTGACCCAGTCTTACTCTCTCATTCTGACCCAGTCTAATTGTCATTCTGACCCAGTCTAACTGTCATTCTGACCCAGTCTTACTGAGACGGACCCAGTATAACACTCTCATTCTGACCCATTCTAACAGTCATTCTGACCCAGTCTTACTCTCTCATTCTGACCCAGTATAACTGTCATTCTGACCCAGTCTTACTCTCTCATTCTGACCCAGTCTTACTCTCTCATTCTGACCCAGTCTAAATGTCATTCTGACCCAGTCTAAATGTCATTCTGACCCAGTCTTACTCTCTCATTCTGACCCAGTCTAAAATGTCATTCTGACCCAGTCTTACTCTCTCATTCTAACCCAGTCTAAATGTCATTCTGACCCAGTCTAACCTCTCATTCTGACCCAGTCTAACTCTCTCATTCTTGAAGTTGACCTAGTCTAACTGGAGACGGACCCAGTCTAACTGTGATTCTGGCCCAGTCTAACACTCTCATTCTGACCCAGTCTAACTGTCATTCTGACCCAGTCTTACTCTCTCATTCTGATCCAGTCTAACTGTCATTCTGACCCAGTCTAACTGAGACGGACCCAATCTAACTGTGATTCTGGCCCCCCCAGTCTAACACTCTCATTCTGACCCAGTCTAACTGTCATTCTGACCCAGTCTTACTCTCTCATTCTGACTCAGTCTTACTCTCTCAGTCTGACCCAGTGTAACTGTCATTCTCACCCAGTCTTACTCTCTCATTCTTGAACTTAACCCAGTCTAACACTCTCATTCTGACCCAGTCTTACTCTCTCATTCTGACCCAGTCTTACTCTCTCATTCTGACCCAGTCTAAATGTCATTCTGACCGAGTCTAACTGTCATTCTGACCCAGTCTTACTGAGACGGACCCAGTATAACACTCTCATTCTGACCCAGTCTAACTGTCATTCTGACCCAGTCTTACTCTCTCATTCTGACCCAGTCTTACTCTCTCATTCTGACCCAGTCTTACTCTCTCATTCTGACCCAGTCTAATTGTCATTCTGACCCAGTCTAACTGTCATTCTGACCCAGTCTTACTGAGACGGACCCAGTATAACACTCTCATTCTGACCCATTCTAACAGTCATTCTGACCCAGTCTTACTCTCTCATTCTGACCCAGTATAACTGTCATTCTGACCCAGTCTTACTCTCTCATTCTGACCCAGTCTTACTCTCTCATTCTGACCCAGTCTAAATGTCATTCTGACCCAGTCTAAATGTCATTCTGACCCAGTCTTACTCTCTCATTCTGACCCAGTCTAAATGTCATTCTGACCCAGTCTTACTCTCTCATTCTAACCCAGTCTAAATGTCATTCTGACCCAGTCTAACTCTCTCATTCTGACCCAGTCTAACTCTCTCATTCTTGAAGTTGACCTAGTCTAACTGAGACGGACCCAGTCTAACTGTGATTCTGGCCCAGTCTAACACTCTCATTCTGACCCAGTCTAACTGTCATTCTGACCCAGTCTTACTCTCTCATTCTGATCCAGTCTAACTGTCATTCTGACCCAGTCTAACTGAGACGGACCCAATCTAACTGTGATTCTGGCCCAGTCTAACACTCTCATTCTGACCCAGTCTAACTGTCATTCTGACCCAGTCTTACTCTCTCATTCTGACTCAGTCTTACTCTCTCAGTCTGACCCAGTGTAACTGTCATTCTCACCCAGTCTTACTCTCTCATTCTTGAACTTAACCCAGTCTAACACTCTCATTCTGACCCAGTCTTACTCTCTCATTCTGACCCAGTCTTACTCTCTCATTCTGACCCAGTCTTACTCTCTCATTCTGACCCAGTCTAAATGTCATTCTGACCCAGTCTAACTGTCATTCTGACCCAGTCTTACTGAGACGGACCCAGTATAACACTCTCATTCTGACCCAGTCTAACTGTCATTCTGACCCAGTCTTACTCTCTCATTCTGACCCAGTCTTACTCTCTCATTCTGACCCAGTCTTCTCTCTCATTCTGACCCAGTCTAATTGTCATTCTGACCCAGTCTAACTGTCATTCTGACCCAGTCTTACTGAGACGGACCCAGTATAACACTCTCATTCTGACCCATTCTAACAGTCATTCTGACCCAGTCTTACTCTCTCATTCTGACCCAGTATAACTGTCATTCTGACCCAGTCTTACTCTCTCATTCTGACCCAGTCTTACTCTCTCATTCTGACCCAGTCTAAATGTCATTCTGACCCAGTCTTACTCTCTCATTCTGACCCAGTCTAAATGTCATTCTGACCCAGTCTTACTCTCTCATTCTAACCCAGTCTAAATGTCATTCTGACCCCAGTCTAACTTCTCTCATTCTGACCCAGTCTAACTCTCTCATTCTTGAAGTTGACCTAGTCTAACTGAGACGGACCCAGTCTAACTGTGATTCTGGCCCAGTCTAACACTCTCATTCTGACCCAGTCTAACTGTCATTCTGACCCAGTCTTACTCTCTCATTCTGATCCAGTCTAACTGTCATTCTGACCCAGTCTAACTGAGACGGACCCAATCTAACTGTGATTCTGGCCCAGTCTAACACTCTCATTCTGACCCAGTCTAACTGTCATTCTGACCCAGTCTTACTCTCTCATTCTGACTCAGTCTTACTCTCTCAGTCTGACCCAGTGTAACTGTCATTCTCACCCAGTCTTACTCTCTCATTCTTGAACTTAACCCAGTCTAACACTCTCATTCTGACCCAGTCTTACTCTCTCATTCTGACCCAGTCTTACTCTCTCATTCTGACCCAGTCTTACTCTCTCATTCTGACCCAGTCTAAATGTCATTCTGACCCAGTCTAACTGTCATTCTGACCCAGTCTTACTGAGACGGACCCAGTATAACACTCTCATTCTGACCCAGTCTAACTGTCATTCTGACCCAGTCTTACTCTCTCATTCTGACCCAGTCTTACTCTCTCATTCTGACCCAGTCTTACTCTCTCATTCTGACCCAGTCTAACTGTCATTCTGACCCAGTCTTACTGAGACGGACCCAGTATAACACTCTCATTCTGACCCATTCTAACAGTCATTCTGACCCAGTCTTACTCTCTCATTCTGACCCAGTATAACTGTCATTTCTGACCCAGTCTTACTCTCTCATTCTGACCCAGTCTTACTCTCTCATTCTGACCCAGTCTAAATGTCATTCTGACCCAGTCTAAATGTCATTCTGACCCAGTCTTACTCTCTCATTCTGACCCAGTCTAAATGTCATTCTGACCCAGTCTTACTCTCTCATTCTAACCCAGTCTAAATGTCATTCTGACCCAGTCTAACTCTCTCATTCTGACCCAGTCTAAATGTCATTCTGACCCAGTCTAACTCTCTCATTCTGACCCAGTCTAAATGTCATTCTGACCCAGTCTTACTCTCTCATTCTGACCCAGTCTAACAGTCATTCTGACCCAGTCTTACTCTCTCATTCTGACCCAGTCTAACTGTCATTCTGACCCAGTCTAACTCTCTCATTCTGACCCAGTTTTACTCTCTCATTCTGACCCAGTCTAAATGTCATTCTGACCCAGTCTAATTGTCATTCTGACCCAGTCTTACTCTCTCATTCTGACCCAGTCTAACTGTCATTCTGACCCAGTCTTACTCTCTCATTCTGACCCAGTTTTACTCTCTCATTCTGACCCAGTCTAAATGTCATTCTGACCCAGTCTTACTCTCTCATTCTGACCCAGTCTAAATGTCATTCTGACCCAGTCTAACTCTCTCATTCTGACCCAGTCTAAATGTCATTCTGACCCAGTCTAACTCTCTCATTCTGACCCAGTCTAAATGTCATTCTGACCCAATCTGTCACTCACCCAATCTAACTGAGTCTGATAAAGTCTAATGCTGACAGATTACAGTACCACGCATTGTACCATTAACGAGAGCACCGTAATCGCCACATTTCACCGTTACAGCTGCTCTGTGTATCATTAAAAAAGAGCAAACTGCTGTTCCACATCTGTGTGCGATTCACTGGTGAGTTAATTACACACAAACATCTGTTTAACCACCAAACACTTTTCTGAGGTGCTCATGCAGGAAGACGAAGATAAATGAAGTGTACAGAGCAGCAAAGGATTTCTATCTGGACCAACTGATTAAATACGGGATATTTTAAACTTTTCAAAAGTGAAAAACTTGCAAATAAATCTTGAGAATCGAATAACCTCCACAGTGTATGCAGTCGGCTCGAAGGAAGAAAGGAAGGAAGGAAGGAAGGAAGAAGTCTCCAATATCAGCGCTCTGGAACACTCAGTGGTAAAGCTGTAAGTAACTATAAAATGGATTCAAAAATATATTCTTTAATGACTTGAATGCAATCAAAAATGCAATTAAATGCAATTAAAATAATCATTTTAAAAAATTCCTTTTTAATCCTGATTGCTTAATTTTTTTTAATTCTCATTAAGTATGATCTTAAATTTATCTGGATTTTTGGTGATTACTTAGATGTTTTTAAACAAGACAGAAGTTAATTGAAAATGAAAATAAACTGATTGAAAGACCTGATAAATTATTATTTTATTGTGGTTCCGGAGCACTGCTAATGTTTCTAATCAGCATAATGTTTGTAGTGTCGCATGGAAATGTATACATTTTTATACATTTCGCATTAATTTGTATACATTTAACTTTTTTTATTAGAATCAAAATCTGTCCTTGAACAAGATTGATTTTTTTTAAGACATTATTAAATGATAAATTTGTCCCACACTGATGACGTACTTCAGTTCTTTAGAACTTAGCTACAGATTCCTGTATCCAATCCGCTGTTCTGTGTTTTAACAAATTAAATTCGCTATGGGGTCTGAATCCAAAACGCTCCATTACTATTCACGCGGCAAAAAGTTCCTCGTATACAGAGTCGGGTTACACTCTGAAGCTGGAGTCGATTTCCTGGGTTTCTTCTCCATATCTAGAGACAATACGGTCTGATGTTTCACACTATGCACCCGTGTTCAGTAGAAAAAAAAAAAAAAAAAAAAAACGCTTTAAACGCTGTAGAGCGCTGCTATAAGAATCTTTTCCGAGCAGCTGAAACCTTTAAACACGACTCGACCGGCACATCCAACTTCATCTTCCCTAAACATCAGCATCTTTTTGTTTTTTTCCCCCCTCTTCCTCACTCGCTATTTCCTCACACACACACACGCCTCATTAATGCAGAGAGTGTCATTTTTTTCAGGCACTAAAACACATAAAAAAGATGTTTTAAAGGCTCCATAAAAGATCAGCTGAAGGTCTAAATCGCTATCTAAAGCTGAGTAAAGCTCTACGAGCTCTGTCGACGAATAAGAACTAGCGCTGTCATATCGGTGATGTATCCTGTTCCGGGCCAAACATAAAAGAAATCAATCAACTCTTTTCCCTTCGCCGCTCATCGTAAATGTCTTCGAGAGTGAGGGTGATGTGAGGGAAACGATGTAGACGGTTTTAAAATCGTACCGTCACCTGTTTTCAGGTCACGGCGGAAGGGCGCAGGAATCAAGCAGGCAATAATTAGAGGTTTTGGAAGTCATAACATGAACCGGTACGCCCGCCCCAGAGCGTCACTTGTGATGTTAGCAAGAATCCACAAAGAAGCGTAAATTCCGAGTTAGGGCTTTACCTCCGAGTGTTACAAAGAGCTGACACTGGAGACTCCTTCCATTAAACGCTACGTAATCTCATTTTTTTTTAAAATTCCTTTTATGTGGAGCGTGCGCTGTACACGTCGCTGTGAACGAGCCGTTACTATAGATACGTTAACGTATTTGATTTGGAACGAGCGCGTTAATATAAACCTGCGCTACTATCTGAGCTGCTGCTATAGAAAGGTAATCAACACCTTCTGACCAATCACGATCCAGAACTCGACAGCGCTGTGGAATAAAGCAAGATAAAAACACCAGGTACTGTCGGCTGATCTAACCACGTATTCTTTTTCCCAATACAGTAAAAGGAACGCCGATTTATTTATTAATATTCAGCACGCTCTTTCTTCCAGTCAGGGTCGAGGTGGTACTGAAACATATCGTGGATTACGGATCCTGATCGCTGCTCCGTGAACCTGGAGCGAAGCCTCCGGAGCCGCCGTGGCTCATCACGGTTACATCCTTGCTCGACCAAAAGGAACGTTCTAGGACTGTGGAACGAGTCAGTATTAAGTAATACAGCAGACAGAGAACAAATGTCGAAAACTTTTAGCCGTCTACGATAACACGGATCCAGCACAGAAGATAAAGCGGCTGTGAAGCTGTGGAAAGAGAGAAGCACAAACTACACGGAGAGCAAATCAAAGCTCTGGGAAAATCCTGCTTAATGCAGCTGGTCTCAGTTGGCGTCGCACGTAATCCAGTTTCCTTTCTCGAAGCCGTCACTGTTACAATCAAATCCAACACTGATGATCTGATCACTGTCTGATTTCAGCCGTTCCCAGATTAAACAAGTCATGCAAACAGAACACTATGATATCTGAAATCAAATTATCCCACGGCGCTGCCGAGATCTGGATCCTGATTGGTCGGTGTTAATTCATGTTCTAGAACAGCAGCTCTTGCGTGACTTTAGCGTGGCTGCACATCACAGGTTTCAATTAATTAATATTAACGCGCTCGTTCTAATACGTTATCGTTTCTATAGTAACCTCATAGTAATCTCGTTCACGTGTACGGATGACGCTCCAACTCAATTTGACGAGGTGACGGTTTCCATAACGAGATGTTAATGTAACGTTCGTGAAGTCTATGGAGTCTCCAGCGTGCTTATAGCTTGCACAACTTTAAACGTAACTATATACAGATCAAAATGTACCGAATCTGCTATGAAACAATCGGAATGAATCACTCAGGGAGGTGCTGCTGCAGGAAAACAATACAGCGTTTTATTTCGTACGTAACATCACGAGCATCACACTGATTGATCATCACAGTATTCTGGGAAGCAGACTAAAAAAAAGTCTAAGATTCTGACCCGTTTGATTCGTTTAGAAACGCTATCTATTCACGGTCAAGCCGAGGTCTGGAGATTTTTTGGCGTGAGCTGCAGTGAAACGATGCCATATCGCACTTCCTCTGGCTCATTTAGCGCCGACGAGATTAAGGAGCAATTTATTAGAGCCGGTCAATCCGTTCCTCCCAGTTCTTATAGACCGAGCACAGCGGCATCATGGGAATTGGGCTCATTGGGGCTCCATTGATTTGCCCTTCTCACTGAGGGTCAGGAGATATTTACACACCTGCTTCCTTCTTCTCTTCATCATACGGTCCCACGCTCGGAGATTACAGCGCATTATAGTGCGTTATATATTATTTCTCGTACCAGACACCTGCATTGTTTACTACAAATTTATATACGAGCAAAATCGCATGAAATAAAATTTCAAAATGACAAGATTTCAAGTATAAGCATTTACACTCACCATCTTTAACAGGAACACCTGTACACCTATACATTCATGCAGTTATAAAAAAAACTAATTGGCCAATAACGTAGCGGAAGCACTGAAATGCACAAACTCATGTGGATGCAGGTCAAGAGCTTCAGTTTAACGTTCACGTCGAACATCAGAGTGAAGAAAAAGTCTGATCTCTGGGACTGTGGCGTGGTTGGTGGTGCCAGATGGGCTGGTCTGAGTATGGTCAGGGTCAGCCATGATACAGCGCCCCCTGGAGCAGAGAGAGTTAAGGCTCAAGGGCCACAACAGTGGCAGATTGGCAGTGCTGGGGCTTGATCCGCTGACCTTCCGATCAGTAACCCAGAGCCTTCACCGCCAAGCCATCACTGCCCCCACTTTAGTTAATCTTGCTATATACAAGGGAATGATTAGGGATGTAAACCTCAGGCTTCCACACGGTAACAATTTGCTACGATGTACCACTGGATCATCGATGATACAATACGACACGATACGAAATGATTCAATATTCTCCGATATCCGACCGACTTGTTTCAGAATCTGGAGTAGGCCTAGCGTTAACGCGCAAACGATGACGTAAAGAAGGATCATATAAAACGCCATCACATCATGAATGATTTACTTACACGTCCTCCATTTGTCCTTTTACTAAACGAATCAAATTCTAATAGAAAAGAATTTTTTATTTAATCACTATTTGATTCTTGCATCGATTCGTTTCAATGATACATCGATCCAAACCTTCTGATCTGGACACCTGTAGTAAAAAGACTAACCATCCACACACACACTCTGTGATCGGTTGAAATCCAGACATCTGATTTACACACCATTGATGAGACACCAGATGGTCTTTCTTCTAGCAGATGTCAGAGGTCCATCAGAAGACAGATGGACCTCTATGTTTATGTAGCGATATGAACTTTTCCGGTCCTTTCTCATTTTTCGGAAAACTTATTTGCACATGAAAGTCTCTTGCCGTCGGGCTCTCTGGTTTAAATATGGACCGAGAGACGTTCAGCCCGTCGTCCTGTCCGCTCACGATCTTAAAACGTCTCTGGGCTTTCTGATCTTGACCGTCTCGCTGTCCTCATTACTCATCAGTAGCTCCTTCCTTCAAGATAAAATGATACGGACATCATATTTATAAAATAAATACGACTTTATTAATGAGGCAGTAATTAAAGAGGCATAAAAGTTCTGCGTTCCCATCACTGTTCTACTTTTAATACGACGTTTAAACGGTTCGTATTGAACCGACAGAGACGTAAAGGTTAATTCACGAGACGTTACGCTTCGGCGTTCGCTAGCCAAGTGACCGCTTTCCTGCTCCTTCCTGTTTCGGATTAAAAGGTCAGCTCTTTATTCACAGACGGAGTAAATGGCTGTAATTTCCTCCAATGTTCCCTCTGATTCCCGCTGAGCATGACGGGGAGGGAGGGACGAGTTTCATAAAGTGTCTTTAATTACACGTCTGAAACCGAAGAGCCGACATTCGACGCCAACAGACGGAGATATCGACCCGCCTCCATTATTAAACCTGCGCAGCAATCGAGAACATGTCATATTGACTACGGAAGAGGGGGAAATGTCGACGGTTCAGAGAAAATTACCCGCAAAAATAATAATAATAAATAAATAAATAACCATTTCTTACAAATTTTTCAAAGAATTCCGTCTCTGTCTTCGTCCACCGCTAAGAGTTGGGCGGAATTTTTTTTTTATTTTATTTAATTGAGCGCAAACTATTTAGACTAAAGTGTATTTTCATATTTCTACAAATATTGTGAAAGCAATAAAAAAAAAGAAAGAGATATATAGGTGCTTTGATGCTCCATAAATTCCACATAAAAATAAACGTTTCTGAAAAGCCATAGCAGATAAAATCCAGTTATTGCGTGGCTGGGGTTTTTTGTTGTTGTTTACTCTAGAACCCTTAGGGATCACTTGTTTTCCCCTTTGAAGAAACCACGAAGGCTCTATTTAAAACAGTGTGCAAACTGAGAAAAGATAACGCACCCTTTCAAATAAAAAAAAAGGTTTCTTAAGGTTTCTTTGTCTTGTCCCCTGAATGGTGGAACCATTTGTGCTTGAGGAACCATCTGAAAGACATCAAGACTTTTTTTCCTCCATGAAACTCGAGTTCTCGAGTTGGTTCTGCAAAATGAGATCTCGGTTTGGTTTTTTAATCGGTTATGAGAGCTCGTAAAGCTTTAAATCGACCTCACGTGGTGGTAGAGACCTTCATCTGATCTTCACTGAGGCTTCTGATATGTTTTAGGAGCTGCTTTTCAGAAACGATTCCACCGTCCGCATTAATGAGGCGTGTAAGTGAGGAAACGGCGAGTTAGCGAGCTAGCAGGTCTGCTGCAGAGCTGGGGTGGGGGACGTGCTGGTGTTTCAGGAATGATGAAGTGAAAGGGTGCAGCTCACTCCGAGTCGTGTTTTCTGAGAAGTTATCTTCACTCATGTGCGAGTCACAACGCTTTCACAATCTTCAGCAGGTACATTCCTGAAGCTGAACAAAAACCAGCAGGAGATTTCCTGCACGAAGCGATGACTCTTTTTACTGCTAGTCACAGCAGGAGCGTAGCATAGCTATGCTAATCTGCAGCGCTAATCTAGAGTAATGCACAGAGATCTCCAGGAAATATATAGCATTTAGTATGTAGAACCAATGTACAGATGCAATCTAGATCTTATCGACAGTGTTAATCTAGAGCTAATGCACAAGGATAATCCACAACTAATCTAGAGCAAATGCACAAGGCTAATCCACAACTAATCTAGAGCTAATGCACAAGGCTAATCCACAACTAATCTAGAGCGAATGCACAATGCTAATCCACAACTAATCTAGAGCTAATGCACAAGGCTAATCCACAACTAATCTAGAGCGAATGCACAAGGCTAATCCACAACTAATCTAGAGCTAATGCACAAGGCTAATCCACAACTAATCTAGAGGGAATGCACAAGGCTAATCCACAACTAATCTAGAGCGAATGCACAAGGCTAATCCACAACTAATCTAGAGCGAATGCACAAGGCTAATCCACAACTAATCTAGAGCGAATGCACAAGGCTAATCCACAACTAATCTAGAGCGAATGCACAAGGCTAATCCACAACTAATCTAGAGCGAATGCACAAGGCTAATCCACAACTAATCTAGAGCTAATGCACAGGGTTAATCCACAACTATCCATCCATCCATCCATCTTCAACCGCTTATTCCTGCCTCAGGGTCGCGGGGAACCTGTAGCCTACCCCAGGAAGCATCGGGCACAAGGCGGGGTACACCCTGGACAGGGTGCCAGTCCATCGCAGGCTAATCCACAACTAATCTAGAGCTAATGCACAAGGCTAATCCACAACTAATCTAGAGCTAATGCACAGCGCTAACCTACAAGTAATCTAGAGCTAATGCACAGCGCTAACCTACAAGTAATCTAGAGCTAATGCACAAGGCAAATCTACAACTAATCTAGAGCTAGTACACGGTGTAAAAGTAGACCTAATGCACAGATAAACTAATGTGGAGCTAATTTCTGGTTCTGTAGAAAGATCTTTTGTGTAAAAACGGGGATATTTGTGTACAAAACATCTCTCCATTCATCTTCTACCGCTTATTCCTTCTTCAGGGTCTCGTGGAACCTGGAGCCTAACCCAGGAGGCATCGGGCACAAGGCGGGGTACACCCTGGACAGGGTGCCAGTCCATCGCAGGGCACAATCACATACACTCACACACGCATTCATACACTACTGTACTTTAGACAAAACAAAACAATGTACAAAACAGTGACTGATTATTATTAATAATAATAATGTGAATAAAACACATATCCAGAGCTGTGTTAGGACAGTCCCACATGCTCCAGGTGTATCTGGAGCGCCCCCTAATGGCTACTGAGCCGAGATAGAGCCTTGCAGCAGACATTAAAAAAACGATTCATCCAAAAAGGTCCACAGTGTCCCTCTCGCCCCAAACATAACCCCGAATGAAAGAAGACGAAGATTCAGTAATTATCGTACGTTTCAGTTAAACTCGATTCGATTGGGGTGCAGCTTGATTAAAAACACATTAACGCTGAGGAAAAAGGAGGCGAGATATAAATAAATAAATAAATAAATATAAAGCAGGCAGAATAAAGTCTGCGTGTCGGAGGTTTGATTCGGACCAAAAGCAGATCGATAAACAGAACAAACAGCTTAAATCAATTCCCACTTCCCACCTGTTATTAGCAAACAAACAGTGTGCAAAAGAAGCACAAAAACTCTGCACTACTGCGTGTACAAAAGGTGAGGTGGGGGAATCAATATCTGGGTTTCTAATATCCTCTAGAACATAGAGTCGGTTCCAAACCTCAACCGAAAATTATTCATATATCAGAAACTAAACACAGACCTCATCATTCCGCACTTCTCCTATGCGATGAACGTTCCTATTGGCTGACAGATGTTAGAACACATCCAAGGTGTCAGAACATCACACACACACACTGTATGAGAACACAGTATAGACATCAACACCATGTGTGTTAGGAGTGTACCAAATCATAACCAAACCAAACCTTTGTGACATAAACCCATATGAAGGGTTATAAAAAGTGATAAATAACACGTTCTTCATTTATGATTTTGAGTATAAGGTTGTGTTATGACGGTAACGTTAGAGCCGTAACAACTGACTGCTCGGTTACATCACAGTCATATCATGGTCATAATGCGACATGTAGTTGAGGGTTCATTTTTAAAAAGAGAACTACGACGATACTCAGCACTTAGTGGAAGCATTGAAACAAAACCCTCCTGACATAGTGCAGGTTATAACACTGATATTCATCGTACTGTGAAAGCTATAACAGTCTTATTCTTCCTCATAAGATGTTTAACTAGTGTCTGATTTCAGCTGCAGTTGAAGGACTTGTAAAGCCCACTAATGATGTTCTGGCTGCGATTCTTCATAAATAAACCTGACATCCAGGAGACCTGCTGAAGTTCCTGAGATGAGGGTCACAGCATCATCTCTTTAAAAAATAATAATAATAAAGGACTAAAATAAAACATCACATTTCCTGCCGTGGGGGGTGGCTACTTACTCATCTGACTTTTTAAAAAGGTAGAGAAGGCAACACCTCACAATATGAATTATGAAGCCTCTCGTTATATGACACATGACTTCACACTCGCGCTAAAATGCCAGGATGTGACTTCCTGTCATGTTTTTGTGTGATTTGCAAAAGGACAGAGAGATAAAAATACCTCCTTCTAAGCCAAATAAAAGGTCGGCGTGTGCTGCGGAAACGTCTGAAAGCTGGAGTGGGTAATTATATCAAATGAATCTTTTCACTCGGCTAACAACCGTTGTCTTGCAGGAGCCTTGGAGGCCGAGTGGGACTCTTTCGGAATAAATGAATTTCGCACGAGATGAAAAATATGAAAAATATGCGCGCGCTCCTTTCAGCCGTGAAAGACATCCGTGACAGGAGAGGGGCGTCCGGGCGGATGTTTTTTCTTTGAATTTTCCTTTTAGGAGACTTTGACTATTTATTTACACAATAGAAGTGACCTTGATGTTCATGTTAGCGTGATGGGAAAAACACGACCTGTCGCGGTCACTAAGTACAGGAGGAGAGTCAGTCGGGCGTGGCCAGTGGAACTAGCGCGGTCCGAGTCAAGCATCTGTACAGCTCCTGCTCCTGCAGATCATCTGCTATCCTGACACCCACAAGCTCCCGGTCCCACCATCCTGAAACCTAAACGCTCCTATTCCTGCTAACCCCGAGCCTACCAATTTCCTTCTTCTGGTATCCTCAGATATACCGACATACATCCTGTGATCCACGAACATCTACTAATGCTAGCTAACGTCTACAATATCGGACTCCTGCCATTCTGAGGATCAAAACCGTTTTAGTTCTTACTCCTTATACTCCTAACCTGACACCTATAAGATCTTTCTCCTAGAATCCTCCAAGAACCCTCGCAAGCTCCTACTTCTACCCTCCTGAGATCTACAAACTTCAGCGTCTGCTCCCTGATATCCATTGGAGCATGACTATAAGACCCTACTCCTATCGTCCAGAAGCCACCAGGTTCTTTCTTCTGGAATGCTGAGGCAAGATGTACATACTGTACTTCCGTACCTGCCATCCTGACATCTACGAATATCTACTTCTGCAAGTTAAGGTCTACAATATCCAACTCCTGCCATCATGAATTAAAATCTTTTTCTTCCTTTTCCTTAAACTCCTAACCTGCTACGTACAATATATTTCTCCTAGAATCCCCTAGAACCCTCCCAAGCTCCTACTTCAACCCTCTTGAGGTCTACAAGTTTCAACAACTGCTCCTCGAGGTGCGTAGGAGACCTTACTCCTATCCTCACAGAGCCAACAGATTCCTGCCTTTCCTCCGCTACCCCGAAGCCTACTTCTCCTCTTCTCCTCCGGGTGCTCAGAAATTCTTCCTCGGTCCTCGCCTCTTATTAAATCCGTTTTAATCCTAACATTAGATCTATTTACATTCAATTCATTTCAGATAGAAATATTAGTACGGTTTTCTTTTCACCATTTCTTAAGTGCTCCTTGTAATACCTCCAAGTACTAATTTCCCCCACACCACGGATTAGTTTCGCTCATGGCGTTCACGTCCGCGGATCCACGAGGGGAAAAAGTAGTGTGTGTTTGAATAATCGCTTATCTGCGTCTGCCGTACGAAAATGACCGATTAATATTTCTCTCAGACCGTCGGGGTGATATTTATTTAAAAAACGTCGTTTGGAAGTCAGAGCTGATCCAGAGGCAGAGGACGGCGTGTCGAGTCAGGAGGTTAATGCAGAGCAAAAGATTATTTGTGGCCTCATTTAATGCGCAGGAGAGGCAGCGTCGGGGCGGAGGTTAGGACAGAATGAAACCCTGGTGAACTGATGAGAAGGTGATCAGATGTGCGTGATAAAGAGATCAGTGATGCTGTGGATGAGGTCCAGTTGGTGTTCCGTGGTGTGGCGCTTCACGGGTGTTCTGCGGTTTATTTTGTGGTTCACGACTCCCACAATGAGGGCCGAGACTGAATGAGATCTGAAATGTTGAAGTGACGCTTTAAGCTTCTTTAACATGCGCCAGTGCTTCTAACAGTCTGGCGGTAAAGCTGTATGTTTTCAGGACAGAAGAGTTTACTACTTTGTGGATTGTGCATTTTTTTCCTTTTATTAACTTCTACAGAAAGTGTCTTATTTTAAAAATAAATAAATAAAAAGGAACGAACGACAAAATGATACAATAAAATTTATGAAAAGTCCACCATGTTCTTTAATAAATAAATAAAATTGTACTCGATTAGGCCAGTTGGTGCAGTTTAAAGTGGAATAAAAGCACTCCAGGACGTGCTGTTAAAGGGAAAATAATCAACTTCCGGGGTAATAACAGTAACTCCAGCGCCATCAACCACTCTTTTTTTTTTTTCTCTCTCTTTTTAATGCCGTCATTTATGAAGACTTGGAACGAGCCACAACCCCGCTTTTTAAATCTACGTCCGTGGGATCAGCGCTGAAAGCAGTCACGCTGCAGGCGAGCCGCAACGTGACCAAAGTCTGTTCTTTTTAAGCTTTGTTTTATTTTATTATTATTTCCGCGCTTTTTTGCTGCTGGATATTTCGCTTGCTTTGGTCTCTTGACGCCGCACAAAGAGAAGGAGCGCTGGCCGGGCGGAATTAATGCTGTTAGACAACAGGGCTTTCAGAAAAAATCTGCTGTCTGCTCCACTGTCAAAACAAAACACGGAAAAAAGCCCAGTATGAACAAGCTGAGAGGAACTCGGACAATCAGGAGGTGTGTGTTTAGGGGATAAAAGAAAAAAAGAAAGAAAAGAAAAAAAAGCCACACAAGACGCTGGATTTGAAAGTATTTTTTAATCCGAAGAAGGCGATGGGTGTGATGGATAAATTCATTTTATCCCGTTATTGTAAGGCGTTGGGGTTTTCAGCTAGTCGAGCGAGCAGCGTGAGCTCCACTGTATGCTCACGATCGATGCATGCGGCTAAGGTTAGCTATAGAGTCAACACTAGGTCGCACAATTTGCTCAGTTACGCTCCGAAGAGACAAGAAAGAAAGAAAAAAAAGGCTGGTGAGGGAAGGAGTTTATAGCTGAATAAACACTGCAGGACGTGCCGTACGATCATCATAAAAATCTGTAGTAGCGTAGTTGCGATGAAGGAATGAAATGGAAAGCTAGAGGTGATGTGCGAGTTACTTAGCCCTCGGTATTTCTATACACTCAAGTGCACGTCAGTATTGGTTGCACTGTGATATTCCGATACTTCAGTACAACGGATCCGAGGCTGAGGAGCCGCAGTGACTTCAATCAAATTTAATGCAGCTTTTTTAAGAATATTTAATGAGATTTTCAAAGCTAAAGCTTCTGCATATTTCATTTAGAAATGTCTGGAGGAGTTTTATATATTTTTATTTTCAGTACGTGTCAATAACATTAGGCTCTTTGCTCTGTTTTGAGTGTATTAAAAGAGCCTGAAGTCTAAATTCCCCCCCGCCCCCATTTTCCTCTTTATTTCCCTTAGTATCCATGCGTATACATCATTTACTCGGGGATACCACATGTGTCCGGCTGCGCCAGTCGCCGCGTTGATATAAATGCGAAAACACAGAAATTATGGACGACCAAATGAGAAACAAAGCCATCGTTGTGAAAAACAACAACATGTTATTTTTGCAGTTAATGTTCTTCCTTGCACAAAAAAAAACTTTCTGTTTTCATGTTTCAGATCATAATAGAGGACGGCGTTCCTGTCCTGAGGTCAGGCATAGCAGCAGCACGTCAGCAAAATATTTCAAGAACATTTTGTATTGTTTTGGTTTTTTTTTACATGTCATTTCATTTGGCTCAATTTCATTGCAAGCTCAGACATTGGTGTTTTTATCTAATTAGAGGGGAAGAGAGAGAGAGAGGGGGTACAGAATTCGAAATGAAAGACAAGGAATAAAGGGTTTCGCGGAAATGAGGCGAGCGGAGATAACATTTTATGCATGCTGTACTTATAATATTAAACAAGAGTACGAAACAGACAGAGAGAGAGAGAGAGAGAGAGAGAAAAAAAAAAAAAAAAGAGAAAGAGAGGGTCCACACTTTCCCTCTCCTCCTCTCCCAAGTAAAGTTTTAGAATTTACAGAATTTTTAAGTCAGCTTTATCATCCTTCCATCCATCTGTTCAAAGACAAGTGTGCTGAAATATGGAGTGTGAAACTCTGGAAAAGTTCATGCTGACTGCACTGAGCACGCTGTACTAGTTCCTGCACTCTTATTTATTAAAGAACAACACATCTTACTTTTTATTCATTGGGTAGAATCTGAACTTCGGAGCTATAGAAACTGCAGTCACTGACGGACACTTCAGTATTCCATACAGCATCGGTATTCCCAGACACTACATTATTCCACACACACAGTATTCCAGACACAGCAGTATCCCCAGACACCGCAGTATTCCATACACCACAGTATTCCCAGACACCACATTATTCCACACACCACAGTATCCGAACACACTCGCCAGAACCCCCACCGCGAGTATTCCCAGAACACACCTAGTATCCGCACACCGCAACGGTATTCCCAGACACACGGTATCCCCAGACACCGCGGGGGTATTCCATACACACTGGTATCCCCAGACACCGCGGTATTCCCAGACACACTTAGTATCCCCAGACACATGCAGTATCCCCAGACACCACGGTATTCCATACACACGTAGTTCCCAGACACCACATTATTCCACACACCACAGTATCCCCAGACACCGCAGTATTCCATACACCGCAGTATTCCCAGACACTACATTATTCCATAACACGCCGTGTATCCCAGACACCACATTATTCCACACACCACAGTATCCCCAGCACACTTGGTATTCCATACACCATAGTATTCCCAGACACTGCAGTATTCCACCGCAGTATTCCATATGCCTCAATATTCTGTACACACTTTCTTTAGGGAAAATATAATTTTTTTAAATCAGGAAGTGCTTCCTGGACTGGATCAGATCTGAGGCTGAGGAGCTGCATTCATTTTCATGAGATATTCAAAACTAAAACTTCTCCATTTTAAATTGGAAAATCTGGAGGTGTTTTAAATATACTGTCTGTAAATGTCAACAGCATTAAGCTCTTTGTTCTGTTTTAGTGCATTAAAAAGCCTGAATTATTTCCTGCTCACAATTTATCAATACTCCACGCATGCTAATCATTTACTCAGGGCGCTAGCATGAACCCATGAGGCTCAGGATCTCTGGCTCCGACATCATGTTTTGTTTTAATTTGGCCCTTTTTTTTTTTTTTCGTGTGGTAAATTTGCTCAGTCTCGCTCTGCAGGACAAACCGCTTAAAATATCCTGCTAAATGAGAATAATAAATTGCTTTAAAATGTGCTTGAGTTGTTCTATTCTTCTATTTTAACTCAAGAGCAGTGCAAGTTAATCAACTGAAAAGCACACATCAGGTCCAGGTAAATGCTCAGAACAACCACAGAACAGTCTGGATTGTGATTGGTCAGCAGGTGTTAATTCATTTTCTAGAACAGGGCGGCTCTGACAGTAGTGCAGCTGCGAAACAAGTGTCTATGAAATGTGTTTGTTCGAATACCTGTATCGATAGTTCTGTCTTATTAACTTGAGAGATTAAAGAGAGGGCCGGTGAAGGTATTTGTGTTTATAGCTACTATAGCTGAGAGAACAAGAACAAACTTTTTGTTTTGTGTTGCCATAAATGGATAAGTTAAGTAAATATGTATGACATGATCTTTTAATACCAATGGCGGTGGTGTAAGTGGAAAAGCGCTCAGGGGCATGATGGTATAAGAAAACAATCTTGCGGTAACAGAGCGGTAACAGAAGCGGTAATACGACTTTGACTTTTCAAACCAAAAAGAAAGAAAGAAAAGATAAACAATCAGCTGTTTAAAAAACATAAAAGTATTCATATTTTCTGCTGTTGCTTTTATAAACACGTCTTTGCCTTTTTTGTGTGTGTGTGTGTGTGTGTGTGTGTGTTTAAATGCAACACTAAAGCAGACCAGAGACAGGGCTGGAAGACCCACAGTGCCACCTGTAGGTGAGGAGACACACTGCAGCCTGCCCTCAGTTTCCCCAATATAAATAACGGACAGCGTTCAATTTTGCGTTTTTCTAGTTTTTCGTCTATCTTTAGCATGTGAGATTGTGTATCTCTTGCAGTCTCTCAGCGAGCCTCTGGAACATACCACTTTACACGTCATTTGTCAAATCTTGTAGAGCTGTGATGTGCAGATGTCCAGAACTTCACTATTTCTAAAGCAAAAAAATAAACAAATAGTAATAAAAGTGACTCCATTTCACCAAAAAAAATCACATTTCATTTTCCGTCACACTCTTTCACTTGGTGAGATTACCGACAGTGTATCGTTTAGAAGGAAAAGCATGTATTCAATTCAAAAAATATTGGCACCTTTCAAAGGGAACTCCAAGAATAGCTACGTGCATGCACGGAGACACCGACGATCTCTGCTAGTTACTTCAGGGTTTATTCTTCTTCTGGAACGCCTCTGTACACATTTAATGAGAGAGATAACGGGACACATTTTCGGGTGTTTTCTTACATTTGTGCAACAACCAAAGCGCTGAAAAAATGCCAAAAAAAACCACAAGAGACAATCGTTGGTTTGTCGCTTTAGAGCTTCTAAAAACAGGCCGAGGAAAACCACCGCTCGAATGTCAAGGACTCTGAAATTACAGTGGTGTGAATGTAGTTCAAATTTAACAAGGATTGTTGAGAAATAACTGAACAGACACACCCCCACACACAGTGTGCACATTGTCTCTTAAAATACTTCAGCATGGTGGAAATAACACTATAGTAAGGGCAGAAATAACAGTAATTACAGGATTTCTGATCAATGTGGAACATCCTTAAGAATAATGGCCCAAATTTGTAATTTCCAGGTGGCCACGTGCCAGCAGGGCCATTTCACGAGTTTTATTTTCATCCCATGGCTCCTCGACACTTTGCTCCTCCATCTGTTTTCCATTTTTTTGAGATAATGCTGTAAGAATTTTGGCCGGGATGATGACAGGAAGCCACCTGACCCTCGGTGCTCTCCACTTCACCCACCGCCACAGGCTGAAAACCCGTAATTACACCATCAACAACTGCAAATCAGTTTGCACCTCCGTGGTGAGAAGATAAAGGGGCAAACCAGAGGGAGGAAGAGGAGGAGGAGGATGGATAGTGTTACACACCTCGGTACAAATTACTGGGATGTCTGAACAGGAATGATGATGATGTCATAGAAGAGAGAGAGAGAGAGAGAGAGAGGCACCAGTCGTGTTTTAATTAATTCCCTTCACTCTAGGAGTGATTCTAGGAGACATTCTCTCCCTTCTGTAGACATTTAGAAGAGATGCTAATTACAGTGTGGAAATATTAGCACCCTTCTGAGAACTCCAGAAATAATAGCAGACTCACAGAGAGACAAAAATGTCATATAATGGTGTGTGTGTGTGTGTGTGTGTGTGTATATATATATATATATATATCATATAAATTATACAAAATAAACAAATATTACACTGGGGTGTTGGACCTATGAACACTCCCCGCTACCCCCCAACCCTTTCATTCCAGAACTTTCTACTCTCCTAGACATACATGAAGAGGTTAAAATGTCAAAAATATAAAAGAAAAACAAGAAAAACTGCAAAAAAATTAATAAAACCAAAGTCGTCATTGGTGTCAAGATGTGTAGCCTTTTTTACAAACTGGTGCTGATTGGTGTTTCTCATTTCTATAATTAGCCTCCTCGTTTCCCTTCCTCTCTTCTGAGCGCCTACGGTCCGAGAGATGAAAAGTAAGGATGAAAAATTTGCAAATGAGACTCACTGAGATGGGGCAAGAATCACTTCGCATATTAACAGATCTACCCTTCTGTATTAAAGAACCGACATTGATTACATGCTGAATGAACCATAATCTTACTTTTATTGCATATGTATTTCACTTATTTATTTTTTGAAATCTGGAAGTATGGATAAGGGTAAGTAACACAAAGCCAGTATCATCGGTATCAGTTTACTGCTCTGGATATACAGATCTGTATTTGGAGTCAAACCAGAAGTGGGTGTTGCCTAAATCTGAAGATGTTTTTCTTTTCCCCCTTTTAAATATGGACCCTTCTATTTTGTCCTCAGAAACAATAGGAAAACAAAAACTAAAATAAAAAATGTAAAAAGAAAGACAGAGCTGCAGGAACGACATTTTTTTCACACAGTTCTTCAGCCTCAGGTACATCACTCGCGAGTTCATACGTCCGTCCGCTCAGACGTCCTGAGAACTTTCTCAAGAAAGAGAGAGAGAGGAAACCTTTGTGCATCCAATGAGTAAGTGAAGGAAAATGTCTTTCAAAGAACGTCTTTCCCAGATCAGAACAACTTGTTGTGTATAATCTATAACAAAAAGAAGCAAGCCAGTAGCAAATAATATTTGGTCAAATTTCCTCCAGTTTGTTGGATTCCAGAAATAGTTGGCATTGTTGAAGCAGCATTTTTTTATAAAGGCCATCTAAATATTCTAAATATAAAGATTTTCTTTTAATAACGATGAAGAATGATGAAAAGCAAATGTAGTTAGTACAAGTTTTTTTTTTTATTATTTACATTGGCCCTTTGTTATTAATACTCCTTCAATTATGTATCATCAATTTTAAGGCTGATAAGATATTCAAAAAAATTAAAATACCACAAAATAAATGAACCAAAACCAGGCAGAGGAGAAGAGAGAGAGATCTCAACTTCATTAAAATAAAATTTAAACAGCTTGTTTATGGTTAAAAACATTTGAATTAATGATGAAATGAATCAGATGTTATGGTCCATAGCAATCAGAAACTGAGCAAACAGGACCTGTAGATAGGGGCCCAGAACAAACAATCACTCGACTTCCTCTCTTTCCAGAAAGACCTCGTGCACGTCTGTTCAATTTTCGTCCCCTAGAGAGTTGCCCTCGTTCACTATTCAGCCTCAGAGGGAATAGGGGGTGGGGGGGTGATGATGATGGGTCTTGGTGAAGTCATTACCCCTCACCATTCTTTATCTCTCACTTCCTCCCTCTTCAATTCCCTTTTCTCTATTGTGCTCTCTCAGAAAACCCAGGACTCCCAGAGAGACAGTCCTCAATTCATCTGTTCAAATATTCATCCCTAGAGATGTCCCTCGGCGCCTCGTTCAGTGGAAGTGAGGGATGATGAGGTGCGATGGAGAGCGTGACCTGCTTCACACATTAAATAAAAAATAGGAATGAAAGACAAAATAATATCCCAGTGGTGAGAAAACGCCTAGTGCTATGCTTCTCTCTTTCTGTCTCCACACACACACAGAGAGACAGAGGTACCTCTTTTATTTAGTTACCAAAATAAAACTTTATAACGAGGACACACATAAATGGAAAGGAGTCAAAAAGATGTTCACACTACAGGGAGTCAGCGAAAAAAGTTTTCATTCATCCAGAGACGAGGAAAAGTGCTTTTATACATTTATATACCGCGTGATAATAAGGAGTGTCCCGATATCGGGGTTAAAAAAAAAAATACATAAATATAGTAAAGCAATTGAGCCTGAAAAATCAGAACCCAGAATTCTGTAACGCCTCAAGTAAAGAGTAATATAATATAAACGTGTGAAATAATGCAAAATGTGTGTTCTAATTGATGAGATTAATTAAGTCAGGGGAAAAATGCATGTTAAATAATGTTAATATTCATTGGGAGGAACGAAAGGTTTTCCTTCTTGCCTTCTGTTAATTATGGACATAAAATTCCCCGTAAGTGAAGGCGTTGGGCGTGCTGTAAAAGCCATTCTGATTTCACTCTGAGATATATGGACACTCTGAAAAGGCCACTGGAAAAAGCGTATTGTACAGCGGTGCGCGAAATTAAGCGCTCCATCGAGGAAGAAAACGTGATGTTGCTTTTACGCTGCTAAGCAATTACCCGTCTTAATTAACATCTCCTCCAGTCTAGAACATCCCGGGGAGACAGGGGCTCGCTACGCTTCCGCTTCTCGCAATGGCACAGAAATGTCATTACACGTGTTTGTGTGTTCAACGTGTCTGAGACGCGGATCTGTTCTGCTAACACCAGGAGACGAGTTACGGGAGAAACAACCACAAAATGGGCTGCGGTAGCGACAAAATTAGGCGTTACGTCACAGATGGATTAACAAAAGAAAATTTATAGCTATCTGAAATGTGACAGAAGACCAGATGCAGCAGTTTTATTATTCTAATAAAACTCTCGTGTTTAAGTGGCATCACATGACCATGGATTTAAAAAGCTGAGGATGTCAATGTTATGGCCCACTAGGTATGTGAGATGCTTGTAAGTTGTTTTTTTAATCATCTGAACACTTCATTTTAACAACCACTAAATATAACAAACAAACAAACAAACAACCTACACTCCCTCATGGATGCTGTGTGTTCTAATGCATCCATCCATCTTCCACGGTCACTCCTTCTTCAGGTCACGTCGCAGGAACCAGGAGCCTATCCCAGGAGTATCGGGCACAAGGCGGGTACACCCTGGACAACGCACAATCACATACACACTCACACTCCCACTCATACACTATGGACATTTTGGACCGCCAATCAGTTAATACCTAATCAATAACATT